>JAAAKB020248506.1:0-11164 GCA_010014835.2 Apostichopus leukothele | reverse complement strand
AGTCTGGGGGATTAAAAGAGAAACAAATTAGAAAAGTGGAAGGCTTAAAAAAAAATTGATAACAGTTTACCTGCCTCGGGCATTTGAATAGGCTCTCGCAGTAGATCGGGGGAAATTTGATCTGAGGAAGTGACTTTTCAATGCTCGTTCCCTTTGCTAGGCTTGGCGGATTGATTACGTAACACACAGGCTAATGTTCCAGACTAATAACCTTGAAAGGTGCAGAAGTCGCCAGTGGCGAAAAATGAACGGCAGTCTCACTAAAGGGCGGATTTTCAAATGAAAACTATGGTCACCTTAATATATTGATGAACTTTTATAACGGATACTCACATATCGTACTTGGTAATATCGTAAAAGTTTCCAAATGTTTCTTTATACAATCTCATGCTGGACGTTATGGATCCCGAGATCCAGTAAACCATCACGTCGTTCAGCAAGTCATCCAGCTCAAACTTCTCCAGCAGACAATCACCGAGGCTGTCGGAAAAGTGAAGGCTGATCCTCGTTCCAAACTTCTCTAAAATGTAAGCAGCCAGTCCCGCTGGGGAATCTGTTAGTCCATGTCCTGGGAGTGAAGAGAAATGTCAGTTTTCTATTAGCTAAAGTGAATGATTCATGCTCTGGAATCGTTGAGTTATGTACAAAAAAGTACACTAAATAAGTTGTCAATGACTACTGGGCGAGTCCCAGGTATCTGGAGACAGTCCCCAGGGTCAGATTCAGTATTTTAACAGAGATGTCATGACCCTAAGATCATTGAAGAGGACTCATACAGAGGGGGTCTTCCCTTCCACACCCCTCTTCCAGGGTCTTCCCTTCCACACCTCCTCCAGGGTCTTCCCTTCCACACACCTCTTCCAGGGTCTTCCCTTCCACACACCTCCTCCAACACTAAATTTGTCAATGACTATTTGGTGAGTCCCAGATATCGTGGAACAGTCCCCAGGGGCAGATTCAGTATTTTAAGAGATATGTCATTGCCCTGGGGTTGTTGAAGAGGACTCCCATGGCGCAGGTCATCCCCTACCTCCCCCCTAAAATAACTTGAGACATGATATGGTTCATTTTGAGGCAAATTTAAACTAACAATTAGGTGTACATGCATGGCTGTGGTAATAACTAATTTTTTGTGTGGGGGTTGAAAAAGTGTGGCTATCTGTGCCTGGCTCCAGCAGAATAAAGCCAGGGATGAGAGGGGGAGGGGAAGTACATGCCCTTAAGGGACCTGAAGAAAAATATGTGCAGGATAGCTCACTGGCAGGTTTGTAACCAGGAGGTCCACTGATTTGAATCCTGTTCCGGCTAAAAAGGAAATTATTTCCTGTTTTGAAATATAATTTTAATGCTGCAAATGTTTTATTTACACTTTTTTCATCTTATTTGGCACTCAATCTTCTGTTCTGATATTTGAAACGACTATAAAGGGAAGATGAAATTCTGTTATCAAGCTCAACTGTAATGTTAATCGTCAAAGTGTATAGCCACTGTTGGTTCTAGTAGTATACTATGGGGAATCATACTTTTTTTGGTTTTCTTATGGACATCAAGGGCTAAAAAAGACACTGAACTTGAACAAGTTGATTTTTTTTCTTTTTTTTTTAGTGCAGATAATTTCCCATGGATTTGAAGTCTTTCTTCTACATAACTCTATACACCACTATCTGATACTTACCAATGGTATCAGGCTTTGTAGCTTGTATATGCGCGTACCCTGTCTCTCTTAACATTATCCAAAGAAAATCTTTGAAGAGAAGCATCCGTTTCTGGTCTCTCTCGGAGGTCACCACAAGTGATGGGAAGAAACTGCCCACAAGAATTCGGCCAATGTAAAAGGGAGGTTGCACATTCAAAAAGTTGTTATGGTGTCCTCTTACAAATCTGTAAAAGAAAAAAAATGCAAAGGAAATAAAAAATATATATATATATATATATATTTTTTTATTTCCTTCTCCCTTTCCGTTCAACAGCAGCTTAATTTTCAAACTTTAGAGCAGTGCCATGATTGATTCATGATGACATCATCAAGGCTTTGGCACAGATCATCTGAAAATGAATGTCATTTCCAGCCTTCTAAGATACAGGTAGGCCTGACGAGAAGTCAGTGGGCTACAACCCCTGGTGGGGCTGTAGCCCCATAGCTAATGAAGGGGATGGGCAAAATATGGAGCCTGAGAAAGTATGAGATGAAGATTAGGGTCTTCTCATGTTTATAACATACTTAAGACAAAAATGCAGACAGCAAATATAGGGCCAATGCCTTAATTATCTGCAGGGCTTGATCAGGCTTCCAATACCTCTGGATGCAGGATGGTTTCAAGTACCTCGATATGACAGTTCTTGCTGGTGATTTGGGTTACTACAAACAATTCTGAGATTCTTTTCAGTATACTAAAATACGATATTAAACAGTAGGGTTAATAACGATACACAATTCTCTATCCCATAATTTCTCAGGTTCTGTCAGTAGACAGTAACAAATTGTAAGAGCATCTTAAAAGTAGCTGCTTTGTTTCGAATTACTGCTATTAAACATCTGAGGAACGACATTCCACATGCTACCAACGAACTAATGACATGAGAATGCTTTCGCACACCGGCCTCCCAAAATGTGGGATCACGACCCAAGAGTGGGTTGCCAGACAAATTTTCAGTGGGCCACAGGTTATGTTCCAGAATATCTGTTTCTTTAATAACCAGTGTAAGACTGTTAAAATAGTAATCAGTTTTAGGATGATAAGTCACTCTTTTGAATACACGATTTATACAGCATTCCATTGTCTAAACTTCTGTTCTAATTCTATTATTAAAACAAATCTGTTATTGAAGCAGTTCTTTTGTCGCTTAATTGACCAAGCCTGGGAAGGTATGAAGGCACGGGGAAAAACATGGGATAAAGAATGATTGCAAATTAGGCCAGGTGCTACATGGCGGTCAAGCCTGCCTATAGAAAAACAGTTTTCAAATTCACTCAAGCGTTAATAATTTGTTACTTGATAGCATAGTCTACCCCAAGTACGGCCTTTAGGATTCATCATTGAGCACTCCTAATTAATTAACCAGCCACCATCTGATTGTACACACAAGTGCCTCTAATGGCCAGCACTACTTAGCTGTGTGAAGACAAATTTGGCTTGACCAATGAAATAGTAGTGTGTTTTAATCATGTAATTGTGCAGAGGAGCAGTCAGTAAGGCTAGCATTACCAACTCAGGTAGATATTCAATCTCCCCTGCTTTTAGCCAAAAACAGGGGACTTGGGTGGTATTTGATAGGCAGGGAACATTGTAATGACAAATGTAACCAGGGGCCACCATGGCAATCAGCTGCCTCTGAAGGTGCTGGGCTGAATCATGCAGTAGGTGGTGCCTACGCTGCCCCCCGCCCAATGTCAAGGCCCCCAATGCAAATGGGGTCTCTATAAAAATTTCTGGGGAAGACACACCAACTTTCTGTTTTGGCTTTGTACATATATAGAACAATTAGGGGATAAGGTAGACATTTGGTGCTTTACCCACTCCAGAGTGTGTTTATTTGGGACAGACATACAACATAATTTGTGACAACTGGTTGAAGGGGTAGGTTTGGTCTCCGACAGAGATATGTAATTAGCATAACACTGTCATATAGCTTTGGACTTGTTACTCCATTCGTGGAGGAATGATGGCTGTGGTTTGCTCGAAAGGAAGCAAAGATCCCCTCGAGTTTTCTTACTTAAGATATTGATGACGATTACATGTTGAAAAACAAAGAAACAGGTTAAATGTCTCTATAAGGCAAGAAATTTTCAATTAGCTTCAAGGTTGTATTGGGGGAAAAAACAGTAGAAACAACAAACATAACTTCTTTGTTTTGGCATTTAAGCCAAATTTCCTTTTCCACATGATTATAAATATAAATTTTATCCAAAACTAATTTCACTTTTAGCAAAAGGCAGAATTGTGACAACTTCAATTTCATGTCCATTACTTATGGAAAACATGCATAAAGGGAATCTCTACAATGTGAAAGGAATCTGAATACAATCACTTACAGAAAGGTAAAAAGTTAAAAGAAATAGCAAACCCATTTCAACATAACTCTACCCCCACTTCCTTCTCCACACCCTAGCCCCTCTCCTCTCTACCTTCCCAAATATACGATAAAATTACATCAACATATTTTTTGTAATTAACTGTGACCAAACATTATAAAATGTGATGAAAAGAGTTATTCCTACAAATTCAACCAAACTTAGAATTCCACAAAATATAAAATCATAAATCTCATTTAATGTTACACTTTTCTAGTCATAAAAATAATATGGTTTGTCTCCTCTCTTCCTCTGTCTTCTGAGAAATTAGGCGTGGGCTGTTTGGAATGTTCAATGCAAATATTTTCCTATTTGCATATATAATCCAACGTCCTATTGCAAATAACAGTGGCTTTAATACCCCCCTTTCTTTATGATAAAAGAAGTTACAAATTCTGAACATATTTTTGATGAAAAGTTGTTCTTGATATACAAAATAAGCCCTGTAAGTCAGGATAAGCCCGCAGAAAGATTTCTCTCGTGCAGCCTGATGATGCATCATCTGGTACAAATGTTACAACATGTGTTTTAAACTATCATCATAATTTTGAATAAACCACTTGTGGAGAAACCTATTAAATTTGTGAATCTTCATGAATCTTAATATGGTCAAATTTATTTTATACTACAAAAAGAAATGAAAATGAATACAATAGATTACTTAGTTTGTCCAAAATGGAGCACTACCCCCCCCCCCCCCTCTTCCCCAATCAACAAGTTTTGAGATGTGCTAAAAGAAAAGAAAAAAATGTCCAATGTTCAGTTGGCCTTAACTGTAAATTAATGGAAAGGTACTGATTTCTGATTGGTGTTGATCTGTGAGACGAGAGTGACAAGCCTAACTGGTTGAGACCTCTGTCTGTTTGGCGATCTTTTTTCGTGGATGTGCATTTTGGTTGAGTAGCTTCTCAAAATCAAGATTTTGTGATGGGGCCAAAAAACATACACACACAGACAAACTGAGCATTAAAAATTTGTTTTTACATTCAAACTTCAAACATAATGTTACCTTTAAAAATTGTTCAATTTGGTCATATCAATGCATAATTCAAAAATTTATATTTTAATCTTCTTTTTTAAGAAATTCTTCGACCTTCCTGGTAAACTGACGGAGGTCTTCTGCCAAAAGCTTGGGCTGTTCGAAAGCACCAAAATGGCCACCGTCGGGCATCGCTGTGTAACTAATGACATTTTTGTACTTGTAAGATAACCAGTTCTCTGGCGTAAATGTCAGCTCTTGAGGGAAGTCAGCGTAGCCGAGTGGCACAGAATTCGGAAGTCTGGGGGTTTGAAAGAGAAAAAAATGAGAAAAGTAGAAGGCTTGGAAGGAAACTAATTGATAACGATAAAGCTGTAAAAATCATAGAAAAATATTCTTTGCTGGGTACTAATGTTTAAGTTAAAGTGTGCTGTAAAATTTCACATTTTTGCTGAGGGTATTAGCATAACATGCAACTTCCATTTTTTAAGCTTACAAAGAAAAGCAGTCCAGAGATGGACAAACATCGCAGAGATGAATACATGTCTGCTTACTGCAAGAATGTGAATTGCTACTAAATTTGGAACTTCAGTACGATTTGTTTCCCCCTCTACACAAAGTTAGGCCTATAGAAAATTAGTCATCAAATTCACTTGATCATTGATAATTTGTATACTTGATAGCATAAACTACCCCAAGTACTGCCATTATGATATATCTTGACTGCACCCTCATTAATTGACCAGCCACCCTATGATTGTTAACACAAGAGCTCTAATGGCCAGTACTACTTTCCTGTGTGAAGACAAATTTGGCTTGACCACTGCAGTAGTACACTGAGTGTTTAATCATGAATTTGAGCAAAGGAGCATTCAATGTGGCTTGCAATATGAACTCAGGTTGATATTCAATCAGTTTTTGGGCAAAACAGGGGATCTGTGTGGTATGTGCTATAGGCAGAGAAGATCGTAATGAGTGCTCTAATGACCAGCACTACTTTCCTGTGCGGAGACAAGTTTGGCTTGACCCCAACCAAATAGTGCAGTGTGTTTAATCATGAATTTGTGCAGAGGAGCAGTCAGTGTGGCTAGCATTACCATCTCAGGTAGATATTCAGGGAAGGGGTGTGGAAAAAGGGGGAGGTTGGGAAAGTAGTAGAAGTAAACAAAAATACTTGTTGAAGTAAACAAAAATGAGCACCAACCAATGTCATCTGATATCCTAGCATACTTGGATGCAACATCAACAATGTTTTAAAGTTAGGTGGTAATTACAGCCAAGGTGACCTGACCTCAGCAAGATTTAATCAGGATTTCATATAGTGTCCCTGGATATAAAGTGTACTGGGATTGCATGTTTTGTCTGTGGATCATAACAAGTGTCACATGAACTACTCTCAAATTTGCAAAATGATCCTGAATAACCCTTACAAATAAAACTTGCAAATGTGTGTCAAATTCACAAATTTTTTCTTCGGGAAATCTCTCAGGTTTTTCAGGGTCAATCACAGGTTTTCACCTGCATTCTTGGTAGATGCACCACATGTGTATATTGTTACAGTCAAAATTATTATTTCTGGAGGATGCACTACACCACCGAAACACCAGTACTACTATCAATTCCAGCCATACCCTATGGTCATCTTAATATATTGATGAACTTTTTCTAAAGGATACTCACATATCGTACTTGGTAATAACGTCATAGATTCCAAATGTTTCTTTATACAATCTCATACTGGACGTTATGGATCCCGAGATCCAGTAAACCATCACATTGTTCAGCAAGTCATCCAGCTCAAACTTCTCCATCAGACAACCATCGACGCAGTCGGGAAAGCCAAGGTTGGTCCACACTGAAAACTTCTCCAAAATGTAAGCCACCAGACCCGCTGGGGAATCTGTTAGTCCATGTCCTGGGAGTAAAGAGAAATTTCAGTTTTCTATTAGCTAAGGTGAATCAAGCGTGCTCTGCAATCGTTGAGTTATGTTCAAGCACACTAAATTTGTCAATGACTATGGGGCGTGTCCCAGGTATCTGTCCCCAGGGGCAGATTCAGTATTTTTAAAGAGGTTTCATGGCCCTGAGCTTGTTGAAGAGGACTCCCATGTAGCAGGTGATCCCCCTCCCCACCTCCCCCTCCCCAAAAGAAAAACTTTAGACGTGAAAATGGTTCAAACTGAGGTAAATTTAAGCTAAGAATTAGGTGTACATGTAACGCTGTCCCTTAGAGGACCTGGAAAAAAATAATAAGTGCAGGATAGCTCAGGTTTGTAACCGTGGGGTCACTGATTCAAATCCAAAATTATATAAAGGAGAGTTTAAAATCTGTAATCAAGCTCAACTGAAATGTTAATCATCAAAGTGCTTAGCCACTGTTTGTCCTTGTAGCATTTTATAGAATGATACTGTTTTGAGTCTTCTTATGGACAGCAAGGACAAAGATAATAGTTTTTTTTTTTTTTTTTCAGTGCAGATAATTTCCCATGGACTTGAAGTTTTTCTTCTACATAACTCTATATACCTAATACTAAATACCTCATTCTTACCAACGGTATCAGGCTTTGTAGCTTGTATATGCATGTACCCTGTCTCTCTTAACGCTGTATAAACATAATCTTTGAAGGGAAACATCCGTTTCTGGTCTCTCTCGGAGGGAACCACAAGTGATGGGAAGAAACTGCCCACGAGAATTCGGCCAATGTAAAAGGGAGGTTGCACATTCGTCACAAAGTTGTTATGGTGTCCTCTTACAAATCTGTAAAATAACAAAGGATATAAATCATTTGATTATTTTTTTCCTTTCCCTTTCTGTTCAAGAGTACCTTAATTTTCCAGCTTCAGAGCAGGCCATGATTGGTTCAAGATGACATCATCAAGGCTTGGCACAGATAATCTGAAAATGAATGTCACTTCCAGCCTTCACAGATACAGGTAGGCTTGACGAGAGTAGGTCAGGAGGCTACAACCCCTGGCGGAGCTGTCTTGGGTCGAACACCTGATCTGCCGAGGTTTGAGAAAGAGACCACTCTGTCTCTTTCACCTTCCATCTGGATAGAGCGTCTGCTATCAGGTTCTCACTGCCTACTAGGTGAGAGGCGCAGAGGTCTACATGGTGTTTGTCACACAGTAGGAGGACCAATGTTGTTAGCGGAAATCTATGTAAGAGCCTCTGTAGTGGATGCGACGGTTTGAACCTCTGCCTCTTTCGGAAGTTGTTGGTTGGACCTTGTCCTTGTTATATTGTCGTTTGCAGCAGCTCTATCTACCCTTGTAACTGGACTTTCGGTCTCCCGACGCTTTGAGGAATCAACTGGATTTCTGGCATCCGGTTGTTGCATCTCTCAGAGTCTTTCATCTTTTAGCTTCTTGTTGGAGATGGGTATCCAATTGTCCACCAAAGAGATCTTCCCCTAATAGTGGCAAGCCTGGTAAGAGCTTCACCACTGGTGTGGGCCAGGACAGTGTGGGCCAGTGTGGCTTCATTCAGGTGGAAAACCCTCGAAGTCTCACTCTGAAAGCAGGCTGTCAGACCGGAATAATTGAGCTTCTGCATCTGACTCTTCATGTGACCCACTGGCCAACGGCTCTTGCAAATCACAGGCTCGGCGACTCCTACGTCTACTGGGTCACCTTTCTCTTCCAGAATGCTGACCTGCCAGCGCACCAGTTGCCTGGTTCTCCGATCCTCCAGTTCTCTGGCTACCTGACACAGCAGGTAGTCGAGTGACCGGATTAGCCTCTGCCGTAAGTGGGTAGCAATCACTTTGGACGACCTCCGCATGCGACTTATACTGCCAAATCTGAAATAGTGGACTTGGTTAACTCCAAACAAAAGCACACCAGGCTCTCCACTCTCTTCTATGGCTTGACCCGCTGGGTCAGCCCCTTTCTGGCTCTTGGAGCTGCTTGTTCCCTTGCCGATGGTTGGGTTGGTTTTAGCCAATGCTTTGGTCTTGACCTTTTCTTTACTTGCTTGGGTTAGGAAGTTTTCCTGCATCCAAGCCTGTGTTGACTTCCAGTTGTCTGGGATCCAGTTGATGCAGATCTTACATGTCACCTTATCCGAACAGGTGCAGCACTGGGGGCACTTTCCATGCTGCTCCCAATCATTGAAAGGTCAAAACTGGTGGCAATTGGTACAGGAATCCATTTGAAAGGCTATCAAGGATATATGAAACATTAAGCCTTCCCCCCTGGTTTTGATGGAGCCAGCATGTCCCAGGTAGGGAACTCGGAACCAAGTTGCCATTGGCAATCCCAACCGGGGAACCCGTTATCCCTTAGGGAGCTCGAAAACTTCTAAAGGTCTCTATGAGGGAATAAACCTCAGGGGAAATGAAAATAAATAGGAACACTGAACTATAGTGTGAGTGAAAAGAGAATTCTGAACCCAGAATTTATTTTTTATTAAATTTTTTTTATTGTTATTATTATTTACGAGGTCTGAGGATTGAGATGAAAACTGCTCTTAAACGATGCAGAAGGATGGTAGCCACGTAGAAGATAAGAATATTAATTCCCCCGTGTCAAAAACTAATGCTATCAAAACCATCGAAATTGGACCAATTTTGTGTGATCTTTCAATACGAACGGTCAAAAGAGGAAGGAGTCATGCCTGGATAGATGGTAGCCACACCATCTGTTGAAAGACTTGATCAATTTGAGCATAGTATTAGAGGATGATGCATATGTTTCTGAGGGAAGTAAGTGCGGTGTTATAAATTGAGACAACAGATGGTGGGTGTGTTAGGTCTGCGACAGAGATCTGTAAATTAGAATAACACTGACAAATAGCTTCGGACATGTTACTCCATTCGTAGAGGAATGATGACCCTAGTTTGCTGGACAGGAAGCAAAGATACCCAAAAAAATTTTGTTACGTGTTGACGATACTGATGATGATTACATGTTGAAAAACAATGGAACGGATTCGAATTTTCAAATACGTTAACTTACTCTATAAGACAAGAAATTTTCAATTAGCTTCTAGGTTATATTGAAAACAAAACAGTAGAAATAACAAACATATTACTTTCTTTGTTTTGGCCTTTAAGCCAAATTTTCTTTTTCTACATGATTTTAAACTTAATTTTTATCAAAACAATTCGTTCAATTTAAGTAAAAGTAGATTTGTAGATTTTTTTTAGCAAAGGCAGAATTGTGACAATTTCAACTTAATGTCCATTACTTAGGCAAAACATGCATAAAGGGAATCTATACAATGTGAATGAATCACTATACAATCACCTACAGAAAAGGTAAAAAGTCAAAGAAATAAACCCATTTTCAACATATATTCTACCTCTACCCCCCACTACCACTTCCTGCTCCACACGCCCACACCCCTTCTCTATGCCTTCCCAAATGTACAATAAAATTACATCCATTTTTTTTATTAACTGTGACCAAACATTATTAAATGTGATGAAAATAGTTATTCCTACAAATTCAACCAAACTTAGAATTCCACAAAATATACAATCATAAATCTCACTTAATGTTACACTTTTCTAGTCATAAAATAATATGGTTTTCTCCTCTCTCCCTCTGTCTTCTGAGAAATTAAGCATGGGCTGTTTGGAATGTTCAATGCTACCTATTTGCAAATATTGCAACATCCTATTGCAAATATATACGGCTTTAATACCCACTAAATCTACTCAAATACAAACAGTAAAAGAGAGTTTGTACAAAATGTAGCTGCTTCTTTCTCTGGGCAATTTTGTTACAAAATTGGGCACACTTTGAAAAACACCATGTAAAACTAGCAACCCTGAGTAAGTCTGAATCATAATATAAGACTGCACTACATGGTATAAAGCACGAGTCAGTTACTATTTGGATAGCAATCCCCTGGTGCAGTAGCAAAAATATGATCATTTCAGTATGTTATATTCACTGGAACAATCTGTTTAATTAGTGGTAAGTGTGTTGAACATAGCCGAATTAAATTTACCTCACAATTCAACTAGCACTGGATGTTTCATGTTATCACAGTAAAAAGTATTCCTAAGTTTTCCACCACTCTTTGGTGATGTGATTGTGATATACACTGACCATAGCATATATACACAAATGAATACTTGCAAACCCCCTCCCCATCTCTCCCC
>JAAAKB020248495.1:0-11164 GCA_010014835.2 Apostichopus leukothele | reverse complement strand
CTTTACACTTATCAATTACTAATCAAAAAAATTCTCTTTATGTACAGTTATTGTCTTTTAAAAAAGTTGTGTAAGGGGGGGGGGGGGGGGGGGGGGGGGGCCCGTCAATAATACACTCGTCAGTTTAGTAGCAGTTCAGTCACTGTTGTCAAGTTCAAAGCAAGTATTGAAGTACAGTACTTTTAGTTGTTTATAGATATGGCAATATATATGCATTATATGTGCATACTTGAACTAGGTTACCTGCCAAGAGTTTGAAAACAAGTGCAAGTTCACGTGATAAAACTGCTCAATATAGTTTAAATTGTATACCATGGGCCTATATGTTGTTTACCTATTTGGGTTGAGTGGTTTACTAGTTATGGACTCGTCAATTACTATCCGTTACCCTTGTGTCAGAGTCAAACACGAGGCCCTTTCATAAAGGCGAAATATAGTTAACCTGTAGGCCAAGTTGGGACTCCCTGGGCGGCTGGGCCCCATCGTGACCGCCATCCACTCAAAACATATTATGCATGTTGTTTGATAATAGGTGGTGGCACTGTGACTTACACGGAATAAACATCCTATCTTCAACCAAACGTTGCTTAAAAAAAATCAGTATTCCTTCATTTAATATGTGTATCAGAATTCAATACGGGCAGATTTCATTGAACCGTTGTAGTCACATGTGAGGAAGTCTGTTCGAACTGTCCTAGCCGGGACACTATCCACCAGGCTGGAAGACTAACTTTAGTATTACACCGGTCTTTCGATCCTGCATAATATGTGAACCGCGGCATTTCTAAAGCTTAGTACGATGATCGAACCTAATGGACATGCACGTTAATCGTCATTGTCAAGCCGTTAGTTGAGCCTTTCACCTTTTGAATAACTGTACAATGAAAGCTACATAGTTCCTGAGTTATTATGTCTGGTGCTCTATTCGAATGGAATTTCAAGGAAAAGAATGGAAGCTTTGAATGAATTCATTAACAAAAACCCAGACGTGCCGGTTAAAGTTAGATTAGTTACAGTCGTGTTCTTTATATTGACATTCACGTTAACCCGAGCTTTACTTTCAAGCCTAGTGTTAACTGCTCTCTATACAGTGTTGCATACATTAATTCTTTTCGTGATTCGTAGAAATAAATTACTCGAGTTGAGTGACGTTCATGATAGAAAGCAAGATTTGATAGGAGACGATTCAGATGAAGAGGATTTTACATATGAGCCAGGCAAGTTAGGCTATTTTGGTGGAAGTGATGCTCAGTATGAAGTTGTCCAACGAAAACCTGCATCTGCTCACAAAACTGATTTGGGCACGTCTCTAAGAATTGAATCAAAGGTTAGGCCTACACCAGATAGATATTTTCGTCAAAATCCTACTAATGCTTTTGTAGGCTTTGACAGCAGAAGAGACATCAAATACCATCAAGAAAGAGCTAAGGAATTTGATTTTGAAGATAGGCCTATGTATGGAGAAAGAACAGCCAAGGGTTTTGAGATGTATAGGAAACCACCCAACTCCAATGACCTTAGTACTAGTAGCATCGGTGTAGATTCCAAGTCACCAAAAACTCCAAATTTCTTTGGCGTAAATCGTTGGGGCTTATCTAGACAGCCCTTACACCCTACAGCAATCAATACACCTCTCACTAGTGAGTTGATGCCTTTTGCAGGACAAAAGAGAAATGCTAAACCTACAAGGGCTAGTATGTTTCATAAACTGAAAGGTGGTTATGGATCCAATCAAAACATCTCTCCGAGTGGCCCGCAGACATCCTCACCATTTCATGATAAATCACAGGTTGGATTATGGGACACGATGAGTTTGTCGGCTATTGCTGGAAGCCCAACCAACTTCATATCACCAATCAATTCGCCTGGTATTGTTGGAGAAAAAAAGTAAGTTTTTATTGTGCTGGTTGGTGGTTTTTGCATTATGTTTCTTTGTATAAAGAGACTTCAAA
This sequence comes from Apostichopus leukothele, assembly GCA_010014835.2. NCBI lineage: Eukaryota > Metazoa > Echinodermata > Holothuroidea > Aspidochirotida > Stichopodidae > Apostichopus > Apostichopus leukothele. The sequence continues at coordinate 9,212 of JAAAKB020248495.1, read as the reverse complement.
ATGACCGAAAGGAAAAAAGAAATAATTGCTTTAAGACGTTCCTAGCTTGTCTGTGGCACCATGTTCAAATTGAAGTGGTCACAAATCTAGAAGGGAAGCCATGAAAACCAAAGTGATACTTATCAGACTGCCAGAAAACATAATTTGAAAAATTTGTTTTCAAGTAGTTCATCTGTGAAAGCTTCATTTAAGTCTGGTACAGGAACCGATTTTATTGTTAAAGGTCTGCTGTATAGACCCCAACTATAGCATGCTATCATGGAAAAGTTTCTTGAGATTACATAATCGACCTGCCTTGGTCGTAAAATTACCTCTTTTTACCACTTAGTCTGCAACGCCTGCCACATATTTTTTCTTGTACGAAGGTCTGTGTGTAAATGCTGTATGATAAACTACACCGTAGACATGAACATATTTCCACACAGTGTTTACACCTAATGAGAGCCTATTACCTAATGGTGTTAAGAAGCTATGCAGGCTAATCTTAGAGCCTGAGGTGGATTTACGACCGTGGCAGGTCGATTACGTAATCGCAAAACTTTCCTAGCTATGGCCTGCTATAATTGGAGCCAATAAAGCAGATCTTTTAGTTACGATGGGTATTTATCAATTCCCCAACCTAGTTTAATAATTTCAAATGTAGTGTAGTTATATCTAGCAACCATTTTTATTTATTTAAAATGTAATAAGAGAGATACAGTAAGGTAGGAAGATGGTGGCATAACTTTTCATCAGTCTTGAGAACCATATTTATAATTTTCATTCACTGATAGTTATTCGTCGTACGATGATATTGCACAACCAGAGCTTGAGACTGAAGTTCAATGTTCAATTGACATATTTAACTATACTGCTGCATAGTGGTAACTGTACAGTGTTCTTTCCAACTTTCCTTATAGCTCATTGCAAAATGTTCTCGTTAGCAGTCCATCTTCAGAAAAGGGGTTGGGATTCAGTCGAAAGCATGTACCTAGACACACCACTGGTCATCCTGTTGACGTTAAGAGGCATCCACAACCGTTGAATGTTGTATCCAGCCAATGGCAGAAGTGGAATCATAAGCAGACAACGGTTACAGTCGGAGGAAGACCAAAGTTACAAAGTCCTGTGACTGTTAGAATTGCTCATCCAGACAGACCTGCTGCTTCTTTGTCCATGTCAAGGTATTAAATCCTATTCAAGATTACTGCACTTTACAAAGAACTGTACACGTTTGTCTGTCCACGTTTGTCTGTCAATAACCATTATGAATCCTCTACCTATAACAGGGGATGCATTAACACCCATGCATCATACAGTATAACACTAACCTAAAAAGAAGTGGAATATTTGTGGGGAAGGGGGCAAAAATTCTTTACATCATTTATTTGAAATCACAACTTTCTCAGGTGAAGTGGTGTACAAAATGGTAAAAAGATTCAATAGTTATAAAGGGGTTTCCAAAAGAAAAAGGAATTTATTAATGTGACAAATTATGCTGATACTTTTCTTATCTTTGAACCAGGTCATATAGGACACCACTCGGCTCTGAGGAAACCTCAGAATCTCTCAGAAAGGATGTGATACTATCAGCTTTGAAAGAAAAGAGGAAAAGAGGCAAAGCCGTTGAAAATCAGAGTGTGAATCGCGACGATCATTCATCTTTAGAAGACACACAGACTGGTTCTCATATCAAGAAACGGTAAAATAATCTCTCCTTCTCTGTCCATTTCTGAACGATTGATTTTAAATGTCATTTCTGTTCATATTGTATATCTGTTCATGTCTGACATAAATCATACATGTTACATATTAGGTGTGAAAGTGAGAGTGTTCAGTCCCCCTGTAGATTGTGACCCCAGGAAGGAACAGCTCAAATTATAATTATTAATTATTAATTATCACTCAAAAAGCTGAACATCAAACCAAGACCTTGGTTCATGGTAACTATGCTGTGCCACCAAACCACGGTTTTTTCTAAACAACCTGGGTAAAACTTGTTCCCAACTCCCATCTAAAGTAACATTATTTGTCAACATTACTTAAATATGTGAACTGTCAGTATTTGGTCACCTTTCAACACTTGTATCATTGTGTTACCCTTTGTTCATTATTCATGCAGACGTTTGAATAACACAGAAGATATCTCAGAACCATCGGCAGGACCTGTTCGTAAACACAGCCGATCTGGGGCACCCGGTAAGAGAGGGCTCACCTCTAGTCCAGCTGTGACCGATTCATATATACCAGGACGATCAACTTCAGATTCCAGGGAAGTTCTGGACTCCTCGTACCTCAGCATGACTTCCAAGTCTTGTGGAAGGAATGCCATTGAGAGTTCACTGAGCTCTAGCAGAATGTGGAAAGTGAGTATATTGAAACTGTTGACCATTGGCTTTAATTTGCAGGGGTTTCCAAAAGAGAAAGGAATTTATTAACGTGACAAATTATGCTGGTATTAGGTTTATATTCCAGAACTTTGCCATGTGGCTAACTAGTTTCTTTCAGCTTGTCCAGTCGACCAGTGTTACATGTCAAAATAATAGAATGCAGTAAAATAAAATGCAAACATAAGATTCAAAATAAAACAGCAACTTGGAGTTTACACAAGTTTAGTTTTAAGTTTTGGATTGTGTTTCAGATTAATAGCCAAGGGAAGTCATGGATTCCTAAAAGGTCCGAAAATTAGAAGATTCACCTCAAATGAAATACTTTCCTGTTTGATGACCTTCTGAAGGTCAATCTGATTGTTCAAACAAAACATGCAATTGTTCGAGACAGTTGAATAACCATCAAGTATATGAAAGACAGGGGAAGTCGTAACTAAATGTATCCTTGAACCCTTTGTTCGGCCTTAATGCACTATGTGAATACAGCTTCGCTATAAGATGTGTATTATTTTGTTGAATCTCTAGAATTTATTTCGATTTTCCAGCAAAATCACTTGAAAAGGAGTCTGCAATCTGATGAAAGAGAGGCGGTCTCTGTGGTACCACCTAAGAAAGTGAGCAGAGCTACGGATGTGTCAGGTCTGATCTCTGATGGAAAAAGGAAAGATTTGGAGAAAAGTAAAGAAACGGCAGTTGAAGAAGTGGAGGCATCGAACGAAGAGAAACTCAAAGAAAATGGCCATACCAAGCTTGGTATACCACCGAGGCTAAGAAAAAGAGCAGTCTTTACAACCATCCACAGGGGCAAACAAGCTGTGAGTTGAAGCACTTTAAAGTTGAATTGTGTCGTTGGGTTGGGCTTCACATCATTCTGAACAAGGATTGAATATTTGGACATAATTTGATACTCCTCAATCTAACTAAGAGATTTGTATGAGTGACAAAAGCTTGATTTTTTTTCCTAATTAGTGACTTAGGAACAGTTTTAGTCCAATACAAAACTTTCGCTATGCCACAAGTTATAATTTTTTCAGTTTTTTTTGCGACCCTCTCTTTTTCTTAATTCTTATTTCCTTTAGTTTGGTACACACAAAACTGCTATTCTAGTGGGCTGTCTTTAAGTTTCTTCTAGTAGACAATTCAGATTTTTGGGGGCTCTTTATTACTAACAGGATTTAGGCACCATGTCAAAAAGTTAAACTGCAGCAGCTGCAAACATCCCCTGCAACAAAGCTGAATTGATATCAAACAGTAGGGAATGCCTTAGCAAACCCAGCTGTGCAGTTTGTATGAATGGTAGAGCACAAAAGGTTATTAAAAAATGTCAAAATGACAAAAAATGTCTCTAGGAATGAAATGATTTTTTTTTTGAGATACTTTAAAGTCTGTCAAATATTTCCCCATGTAATTAAAAATATTACATTTCCTCATGACAGGATAATTTCTAGACTTTTATATTCTGTTAATATTTGAATGAATAATTACTATCTTGAACACATCTCCCAAAACACTATGCCTCCTCCAAATACCATCCTGATACCTTCTTACTTTTTTGAATGTCATAATTGGTTTTATGTATATATTTGTGCCCATTTTACAGAAACCTCCGTCACCGAACCAGATAACGGCAGCAGATCTCAACGAAGACAGACAGAGAGCTCGTGAAAGGATACGTCTGATGAGACAGCTACTCCGAGATGAAACAGCCCAGACCAAGGAACCTCCCAAAGATGCTGACAAACCACTCCTCCCTGTAGCTAAATCACCTCCAACAGCATCATCATCAACGTCATCATCCGGGTTACTACCCTCGTCGTCTGGATTGCTATCAACCTCATCTGCTTTCCCAACTCTATCATCATCGATGACTGCACCGAATCAAACCGATGTGGATGGGAGTTCTAAATCTACCAAGGGTAAAGGTTTGCTGGATCAACTCTTGAAGGAAGATCCAATCACAAAGAAGCTAGCTCAAGAAGCCAAGAAGAATGCGACCCCACCAAAGAGTTCATTATCAAACACTTCAAGTGGTCTTTCTCTCTTCAATGCTACCACGACTACTACTACTAAAACTTCTGCTTTATCAGTATCCATCTCAAATCCTCCTCCTTCATCTTCTTCCCCTTCCAAACCAACCTCATTGCTCCAGGCTCTGTCCGGTATGAGACCAACAACCCAACCAGATCAGACTCCACCTGTCACGACTTTGTCTTCTTCAGGAGGTCTAGGCTTCCAAATCGGTCAAAGCAACCAAGCGAATACTGTAACTACTTCATTGTTGCCCTCTGCGATACCTACCACCTTCTCACCATCTACGAATGCGGCCATCATGACTGGCACATCGAACGGTGCTACTAAAACGACCGCCGCGACCGCTGTGGCCCAACCAACGTTCAGTTTTGGTAGCAGCAGTCTGTCGGGAACCAGCAGTGCTCAGGTACTTTCGACTCCAGCACAACCGTCCTTTCAGTTTGGATCCCTGACATCATCTAGTGCCTCCCAGGTATCATTCAAACCGCCCGCTGACCCACCAAAACCAGTGGCTGCTCAGCCCTCATTTTCATTTGGTGCAGCATCAAGTAACCCTCTTATTATGAGTGGTGCTCAAACTCAAGTCTCTGGTGCGTCCCAACCGCTTGCCAATGCACCAGTCGGTTCTTCTAATGCATTTAGCTTTGGGAACCCAGCAGGCTCCAAACAGTCTACAACAGGGTCCAACATGCCTAGCTTTGGTGCTACCAGTGCTGCACCTTCTAATCAAGCCACTCAAAATAAGGTTTCCTTTGGAACATCTGCCCCTGCCTTCAATTTTGGAGCTACAACCACCGTGCAACAGCCAGGACCATCCTCATCCTTTTCGTTCGGTGGAGGAGGAGGAGTCACAGCTGCCGCTACAACCCAGAGTTCTACGACTCCTTCTGCAGGTCAGTTTACATTTGGTGCCAAGTCTTCGTCTTCAACGGTCCCACTTGCCCTGTTTCAGCAAACCCCATCACAGGTTGCTGCTACAGCGCCCTCTGCATCGACTGGAACGTCATCGCCGTTTACCTTCGGAGGTGCCACGACCAAACCAGCAAGTTTCTCTACTTCAACCGCTGCCAGCTCTGCAGTTGCACCACCATCTTACAACTTTGGCAGCCAGCCAACTGCATCTGCAGGATTCAGCTTTGGTTCCAATCAGAGTAAGCCACCGTCGCAGGGTTCATTATTTTCATCGAGCCAACCATCTCAACCTTCGGGTTTTTCGTTTGGTTCTCAGAGTGCAGCTCCAGCACCTCTCTTCCCTGCTGCCTCTGCTACTCCTCCACAACGACAACAACGGCAACAACAACAGGCAGGCTTTGCCTTCGGTAATCAACAATCCCAACCTACTGGTCTCTTCCAGTCATCAACCTCTGCGCCATCGCTGAATTTTGGTGCCGGTAACCAAGCGACGCCTTCGGCCTCTTCCTCATTTTTCCAGTTTGGAGGATCCACTGGTGGAGCGCCTGCTCAGCAGCAGACTACGCCATCTTCAAACTTTCCGGGAAATCCATCTAACTTTCCTTTCGGTCAGTATATCCTCTCCCAATGTAAAGGTTAAGAAGTTTACAGTAGTTTGTCTGAATTTTGAGTTTGAAATGCCCCTCGTAGACTAAGTATACTAGAACTAGAATGCAACAGGTATTCCAACATTTGGCTTGGTGACCTCAGTTTTAACATTCATCATCTTGACAATCCTACAGTGGTGGATGTTGTGGCCTGGGGAAGGGGTCTACAAGGAGGATGTTAAGTTTAAAACTTTTGAAGAATTTATGTTTAAGATTTTTCTACTTTTTTTTGACACAAATATCCACAATTTCTGTTTTCATTGAAATTTGTTTGAACTCAGCTTGAAATACTTTGGCAACTCTAAAATAGGTGCGACACCTTCTTTGAACACCAAGGGTCTAATCAACATGGTGCACTTTTGAATCCAGCGCAAGTTGGTGCTGAGGCAAATAATCATGTTTGTTGTGCCCTATTTCTACACTTGTCAGTTACTATCGTTTTTTTTTTTCAGGAAGTGGTACGAGTACACCGCAGTTTGGCCAGGGACAAAACACACCCGCGAAGCCTCAGTCAGGATTCAGCATGGGGACATCCAGTGCTCCAAAGAAAACAGCAGCAGCGAGGATGAGACAGAGAGCAAGGATCAGCAGGAGATAAAATTAATTCATCATCATCATCCTCTCTGGAAAAACTAGTGTACGACGTCATCCCGAGGTCGATATGAAGTCACTTACCAAACGGACTGCGAAACCGCTCCGTTTATGAGTTTATTGTTGAAGTTTCAGGAAATGATTGTCGAGTTGTACAAAGTAAGAATCATTTCGTTGTTTAACTTCATTGTAAATGGAAGTTGACTGATAAATTGATGTTAATATAAACATGTATGTGGTCTGAACATGTACTGCTCTATAACCAGCAAGAAATTTCAATCAGGTCCCCTTTAATCTTGCACTTAATCAAAATAATGCCGACCCTTGAGTCTTAAGCACCCTACTGGGCCTATCCTGTGCATTGTCCAGTCTGTTGTAACTGTACTGTAGAAAGGCACATACTGTTAATTCTGAACAGGGTCTCCGACAGATCTGTGGATGGGCTATAGTTGTTCAACAAAATGTAGAGAGAGAAGTGTAATGTTGAAGTGTTTCCCCAAATTACAGGAGAGAGTTGAGCGACAGCCAGGGGTTCATCGAATTTAGATGACAAATTGAGACTGACTTGCCGGCATATTATTTAACGTTAAAAGCAGGAACTAACTGACTCACTTTTGACTCAGTTTTCAGAAATCACAGTTAAGCAGCAAACACAACTGAGATGGGAAAACAGTCTATATTTAACTTACAGGAAGATTTGTAAAATGTGTGATTAGTTTAAGTAAGTTCTTCATAGACGATAGGAGTTTGTGACTTTTACCTGTTTACCTCTGTTGGGCCACTAGAACTAAGTGGGATTTTAATTCCTTGTTTTACTCTTTGAATGAAGTAACTATTGAAGCAACCTGTGTCTTTGTTGGATATTTGTAATCTAATGTGTAATGCAGCACAGTGACTATTCATCACAAATTTGGGAAATTGAACCCTGAATCCTGCTTTAAGATGTCTTTATACTCTCTTGGCAAAATGTTGCACTACACTGCAAAAATACATAAAAATAATGAAAATTGTGATTGTGAACATTTTTTTGGACGGATTAAAAACCTTTTCAGAAATATTTGTTTTCTTCTTGTAAGATACTTAACCAAATAATGATCAATGTCACAAGCCAAAGATTATAGAGAAAGATGATTTAATATGGGACTTTACAGTTACAGTAAAACCTGGATAATCCAGACCTTTGTAATCCAGATTATCCTGGAATATCTAGATTTTCTAGATAATCCTGGGATTATCTAGATGTAATATCCAACCATTCATTGTTGTATAATATAATGGACATATGCCATCACTAATTATAATTTAGCTTGTCAAGTGTCATTCACGATCTGTAACGGCGTAAATTTGCACGAATGTAGAGAAACGTACAAAGCACTGAATGTTACTGGATTTTTCATATTGCACGTTGTGACTTACATAACAATAACTAACCTACAGCACTAAAGTACAGGCAACTATAATTAATGTTTAATGTTGGCAAAGCTCCAGTTGCGAGGTGTCCAGAAATTCCAGATTTTTACCATGGTAATGATAACGTCATAATATATCGACGACTTGATTAACATTTTCTTTTGTATCATGTGTCCGTGTTTAAAACCGGTTTTGTTTTTACAGTTTAACTTTAAATCCTTCAAGATGAACAGGGAAGGCTAGCTGTAATATATTTTAATAATGGTCGCCATCATGTTCCCTGCGTTCTCTTATATACTAAAATGTGGTTTGCTTCTTGTGATCTTGCACCAATGATATTCAATGTCAAAATTTGTACTTGTCTGCTTGAGAGAAAAGAGAAATTATGTTTTAAATAATGCAATTCTTATCACAATATCTTATTCTCTTACACACTTTTCCTTTTTTTTTTTTATGTTACTGAATTCTTTGGTACTTTAAAGTGAACTTGGTGGCATTAATAAGAAACATTGCACTTCTGTCTAGCATTTGTTCTTTGGTTTCATCTCGTTCGTCATTTCGTATCACTCGTCATTTTAAACTTAATTAATCTTGGCCGTAATGTTTAGCATACTTCAAGTCGCCAAAATATGTCGATTGTACTGCCCGGGCTAACGTTCTTAAGTTACGCATCCCTCTGGCCCACACATCATGGTTATCCCTATCTGTATCAGCTTCCTCACAAGAGAATCAAAACTGTACAAGAAACTGTTTGTTTTATTGTCACCCAATGGTTACTGTAAACTGCAGACCAGTTAGCTTCCCCACTGGCACAATTGTGTAACTTTACAGCATGGTAAAATGGTCACCCCAAATGCCGAACATAACAAATATTAATGAAGTAACAAAATTAACTAAGCTCATTATATAGGTAACACATGTATTTTTGTTTGTTTGGTGACATCTCCAATCAATCAATCATTCTTCTCTCTTAACATTTCCAGAAGGTATAACTAAAGGAATCTGCTCAAAATAATGTTCTGACCCTTTCGGTGAGAGATGTTATCTTTCAGTTTGTATGCCCCATGTAGACCCCCCATTGGGAGAGGGGGCCAGGAGTCAGACCAATGTTCAAGATGTGATGAAATTGCCTCCTGTTGCAGCTCCATACCCATGTGAAACTCAATACTGTTGACATACACTATGTCCTCCCCCCCCCCTCCCTCCCCACCTGGTGTCTGAGCCCTTTTAAGGTATGTACTCAACAACTAAA
>JAAAKB020248484.1:0-11164 GCA_010014835.2 Apostichopus leukothele | reverse complement strand
GTATCCTGCATCTTTTCCCACATCTCTTCAACAGCTGGGGCGACATACAATTTCTGTACCCTGAAGAAGGTGTCCTTTGAAATACATTTCAAGTTCATGCTTTTGAACAGCTGCCCTGTTTTTGTGAAGCTGTTGCCTGAAACGACAATCCCTGCAGCTAGCTGTAAGTTCCCTGCATACATTCCACGCAGCTTTGGCTGTGAACACCAAGTCCCACTGGGGTGGTACTTTTCCCCACATTTCCATTTTACAACCAGTGCAGAACCATGAAATTTTGTTGTATACTGGAGTTCTCCTGTACAAAAAGAATGCTTGCACACAGTGCCATTGACATCTCGCAGGAGCTGAAGGATTTGTTCAACCCAAACAATTGCTTTGACTCCTGCAATGGGTGATAGTTGGCTTTCATCTGCAGCTGCTGCAGTCTCATCATCACTGTCAGTATCACTGCCATTCTCACTTTTTTCTTCTAACTGAAAGATGTCTTCCTCCACTGTACTGATCTCCAGTTTGTTACTGTGGGAAACAATAAATACATTGAAAAGTATATGTAAATTGTAAGTGATACAATGTGTAATATAAAGATTTGTAATAATGAGAAAATCTTACAAAAATGCATTATGCTTTTAAGAAATAAGATGTATGATTTCTATGTAATAAGAAGCTCATATTTTGTCAAGCACTGAAGCTACTCCTCGTTAATATTCATATTTAACCCAATGACCGAATTAATATTCATGATCAGCACCAAAATCAATAGGGTTCCTACACACACCCACACATGGCAAGAATGGTAATGATTAATCATTCCCTGTTGAGTTATAGTGCATACAAACTTTACATACTGAACTAACCTTAAGCCCCACCTCCTAATAAGTATTCATGATATCATTTGCAACACACATTAGCAATTGGAGCAAGTGTACCACTTTCACCATACCAAGTTTGAAGAATATTTGACCAATTGTGACGAGTTATTGCCATTTGAAGATTTTGACAATTGACCACTTTTTTGTGACCTCATTAGTATTAGTGTTTGAGCACCAACATCAATAGGGTTTATCAACTAACTATGGGCCACCCACAAAATAAGTATGGTAAATGGTCATTTGCTTTGTTGATATATCGTGCATACAAGCTAAAGTGTCACGCACACACATGTACACTCACCCATACATACAGACACATGCCAACCTTAATGCATTTCCTTTGCTTTCAGCAAGGAACCAAAAACAGTTGAGAAAAGATCCTTCAGAAAGATAATAGTACTAGGCTTTGCTTTCCTCTCATATCCATTTAGTCACAATATCAAACAACTGATATGATATTGGATGTACAGTAACTTACTCATTTGAAGTAATGGAGTTGTGGGATACCAACTAGACTACCAACTAGATATCACTTGACATCCCACAATTACAAACGATTGGAATAAATCTGTTATATCAATATATATAGGAGATTCCTACAGCTGGTGGAGCCTTAACCCCTGGGACAGCTTTTTCTAGGGTACTTCAGTAAATTTGGGAGATCAAAAGCTGGTTTGGGAGGAAATAGCACACAATGTTGTGTAGACTGTTTTTCTGTTTTGACAAGTACCTATACAAGAATCCCTCATATTTGAGGTCTCCATGACCCTGTACTTTGAAAAATAGGTTTGTTAACAAAAGCAGGTTCCTACTGGTTCAAACATGGCCATGTTTGACAACTTTTGACTGCACTGTACTCAAACAGAAAGAGAGGAAGCAATTTTTTTATGGTTCAAAGAAAACATGTTTCGAATTTCACTATTTTTTTCTTATATTTTTGTTTCTGGGACAGTATTTGATATCACAGACAGGCAGATGCATTGCTTTGACAAAAGCTCAACTAGTTGAGATAATAAAATGATTTATCATGCTGAAATGACTCTACCTTCTGTTTTTAATAAGGGGCTATCACCAAAAACGTCTTATCCATTGGTCTCCCGCAAGCAATTATATTTGAGAAACTACTATGGAAAGCATACAATAAGGTATGGTACTTTACAGCTTTGCAGACTTCTTTTTTGATAAACTTGTCTTTTTTATTCCCAAGACCCTGCCCTCCTTTTATCAAATGACATTGTCTAACCAAACTTGCTAAGAAACACACCAACAGAGATTTCACACAACATATACAGTATTACAATGAAAGAAAATGTTATCAAATAGTAGGCTTCAATTCTGTGTACAGTTTGTGATGCGAATTAAGAAAGGGGTCAACAATTTTCCAAGTACGGTTTTCAAAATATTTCTAAACAAAGGATCTAAATGGGTTTCAGAGGTTTTATGGGTTTATTTTGAGGAAATATTATGACAAACATATTTTGAATTCATCATCAAACAGAGAGCATTGGTCTAATGGCCGTAATAACAAAACATGCTTCAAATATTGTAATTTCTTCCAATTGTAACTGACACTGTAGTCCTGAGTAAATGACAAAAATTAACTTTTTTCCATGTGGATCCTTGAGTTTCTGCTTTGATATATCTTACAAGTGCCACTAAGTAACTAATCTTGGACATAATGTAATAATGTTTCAGCTACTTTTGTAAAGTTTTTTTTTCTGTTTTTTTTAAATATTTTTTGTAAATTGAACTATAGTTGATCAGTAGCTATGTGAAGAAATGTCACTAACATTACAATACATTAAACAACACTGAAAACAATTTTCACCCTCCTCCCCCCACATTTCCCCTCCCCCATCACAGACATCAAACACTGTCATACAGTTCGGAGTGCTTCGGCACAGAGCTAATAGCTGGTACATGTACCATGATGATACACATAAGCTGCATGCATGTGATGAACTGCATATGACAGAAGATAATTGCCTCAGGTAAAATTCTACTCTTTGCAGTGTAGCACTGTATATGCTACTAAGTGTGCAGATACATTACTACACAGCACAGTTTGTCAAGGACATGTATAGGATTTGCTTACATTAGAAGTCTAAAGCAGGTTCTCAGTTGTTATTTTTCACAGTGGGGGGTTTGGGAAATTCCCCAGTGTTCACAGACAGTTTGGCTAATAAGTTGCCTCTGCCATAACAGAGAGATGCTAGGGAGAGCTTTACAAATGATAAAACATACATGTACAGTATTGGACATGAGTATAATCAGGGAGTTGTTATGGAACTCCCTGGTATAATAAGGGTATTATGCAATGTGCATGAGTGTTAGATTGTAGCTATACATATGAAACAATTAAGAGCCTTTCCCTTTCTTCCAGGACTGTTCACTGCTTTGTTTGCACTTTTTTTTTTTTTTTTTTGGTGGACATCTCAAAATGCACAGCAACAAAAGTATGTACTGTTTTGCTAACACTGTAAAAGTCATCTCACATTCTGCTGCTTTCACAGGAGTATAGGGCTACTTATCTCTTGATGTTTATCTTTCTAGTTCCCTGTGTGATTCTCATGGCACTCTCATGTTCACACCTTCCTCTTAGTTGATTATATCCATACCAGACAAAGGGGTTCTTCCTTAATGCATAGTTTGTTGATAGCTAATCAAGTGAATAACTCAAACCAAGGTAATAGTTTGTTACACTATCTAGCTCTTGATCTTTTTGTTCAGTATACACATCTGTTCAAGTTGTCACTGCAAGTTTAATGGCTGTAAAGAAATTCTCCCACCACAAAACTTTCTAATCTTTTCTTTTCTAGTCTGCTAACAGTCAGTCAACAAATGTTTGTAGTATCATAATAGAATTGTACTTACTGTTTTCCAGCTTGAATAATGTCAATGTTTCCACTGGCTTCAACTTCTTCAAGCTCTTGGTCTAGAGGTTGAAGATCCTCATCACAAAAGGAGGTAGATGGGAAGGAAAGGCGACCGCCATGCCCCTTTATAGGAGTAGATGTCAATGCTGAAATCGATGAAAATTGATACGAGATGCTATCATTTTGTATTTTGAAATGAAAATTCAAGTATCCGAATTTAATTAACTGTAAAGAAAATTGTTAAGTTAACCACTTTCTGCATAACTGCAGTTCCACAAGAAATATACAAGGCACTTCCCTGCAATTTGCTTTGTTGTTTCCTACTAGTTAAGGCAGCGGCATATCTTGACATACACTAAACACTCTATACACAATTAGTATCATATGCACTCCACAGCCACTTTTAAGGCAAACCAGCCATTTATCCAATTTCAACAATGAACTGAGCTATAATGAAAAACAAAGCATTTTGCTGGCAGGGTACAATTATGGCACCAATGTTTGCTCCAAGCTGACTTTTGTGGAAAATCTGATAATTCAGCCAGGTAATGGGTGGTAAAATGTGTGGTGAGTGCACAAGTTTAACTAGAATACTTGGATTGCCTTCATCCTTAATGTAAAACATATAGATGGGGGATATCATACACCCCTCCTCCCCCCCCCCCCCATGCTTGGTCCAGAGAGTGTATTCTTTGTGTCAATGTAAAAAATGTTAATTAATTACAAAGTAGTTGTTAAAAATTATAGAAAGCTTTATATTAACTCTTACAGAGATGACAGCAAGTGGGTTGGAGAGTTCAACCGGTATACCATTATTTTGGTTTCCAGCAAACTCCCTCTCACAGAGGCACTCCCCCCCCCCCATCTCTCGCTCTTTCTTCCTTAAATCAAACTTTATGTCTAGGTTGGCATGAAAGGCTTAAGGTGTTCTCACTAACTACACTATTTACATATAAACTGTCTTGAAAAGTTGAAATAATCTCACAATGCACCGATCTGCTTCTACCTAAATGTATTTAGGGCATGCTTACTATATCCTGCAGAGAGACAGGTCTAGTGATCAACTTGAGTCACCTTATTCAGGGAAAAATGTACATTCCATACTGATTTGATCACAGAAATAAAGTGGTATTGCTTGCATAATATCATTTTCAACTGACATAGCCCAATGAAATAGTACAAGAACCAGCATTAAATTGTGGATTTGAGCAGTCTTAGTAGCTCTACTCATTCCAGTTTAACCAATTTATTGTTAAGGAAAGTGTAAGTTCTTATACAGCAAGAATGTTTGAACAAGAAGGTTTAATTGCTATTTTCAATTCCCAGAGAAGAACAATAATTTTAAAACTTATTAAGGACTTGCCACTATTCCACTTACCAATATCAAGAAGAGGAGCTTCGGATGGCTGTGACACCTGGGTGCTGTCATCTGACTCAGTCTGTGTGTGAACACTACTCATATAACGAGGTGAACATCTGTAATGCAACATTCAATTTATAGTTATTCTTATAGGTTCCATAAATATGATAAGAAGGTTAAGTACATCAAGCAAAGAAGACATTTTTTAAGAAGACATTTGATAGTTCTTGTTTTGTGAGATCATGTTTTCAACAGAAGTATAGTGGAAACAAATTTACTAGCAAGGAAAATTACTGTAGTATGAAGAGTGGGAAAGGGGGGAGGGGTATTGTTAATTCCTGGTAATAGTTTCTTTGTCAGGCAACCTGCAACTTCACGTACAAAACAGGTTACACTGTATAGTGCAACATGTCATTATTATCAATTTCAATCCTATTTTTTGGAAATTGGTGTAATTCACAGCAGTGCTATTGAAAATGTTGCACAGATGTATACTGTTCGGGGCCTTACAAATTGGAATGTGCCAATAATTTTTTTTTAATCATCTGATAGTAACCAATACATCACCATAAGTCTTGGACACTATTAAAGTTGTGAAAATGGATGGCATAACATAATTTGAACCACTAAGTACCCATGAATATTTGCACATAGAAACCATAAAACTGTTGTCCAGCAAATGTTGCATACACTCCTTAGCCAAAAGTATGTTTACCGCACATGTATACTCTATAGTCCTTCCTTACTGTACAGATTCGCCTATCTTTTCCCTGTTTGAAAGTCAGCTCCCAGTAGACTGCTACCTTCATGATATCCACTACTGAGATTATTCATTGTCTGGTGATATCTTGACCTTGTCTCTTACAATATGGAAAGCTTTCTTTGAAATGTTCTACTTAAAAATTCAACAAGTTACAGTGTTGGGGTTATCAGCTTAGCCTGAACACAGCTAGCTTCAGCCAAATTTGTCACAACTTTTGCAAAACATCACACCTTTCACAGTTATCAGAACAAAATGCAGTAAAGCCTAATTTATGAGGTAGCTGGAATGAGTCTTCATAAACTGATCTCAAGGTACATGAGCAGGAGAATACTAACTTTATGTTTTAGTTTTCTTCTCAAACAAAACTTGCAGTCCTGACCCTTTCTTTTATGTAGGCAATATATGCAGTGGCAGATCAGTTGCAGTTGTATTGCAGTTTGTATTAAACTGAAAAGCACTGAACATTCGTTATATACTATAACCAGCCTTTCAGAGCATTTCCGCGAGTCTTGATTTTCTGTACATATTCTAAGAAAGACTCCAAAATATGCATTGACAAAGGACATTAGGCGAGGCATAATTCTGGTTAGGGTCAGCAAAAACCAACGAAGAAAGTCACCTTTCACTTAGTCTTTTGGTCTGCGATGCGCAGCTATAGTGATCTTTAACATTAGAAAGGAGTATTATTTATTTAGTTTTTGGTGTATTTTACGGCACGCAAACTACTTGGAATGAAACCCTTTCGCATTTGCACAAATAGTAATGCAGGGGTGATCGATAGCGGTTGAGCTATTGTGTAGGAAAGTTCGACGGGTGATCAGCTACTAGTTCAAGAAAACATTTTATGCCATTCTAACACATTTGGTTGAATAATCGTGAAGTTACCATCCAAATTGTGGCTTAGAAAATTACAACCCGGCCATCATGAAACACGTACAAGACCGGGATGTCGGCCTAGTTTGGGTGCATAATCACTACTGTTACTAGGCCTATACTAGTATAACATTATCCTACGATAACCATCTCGAAATAAACTAAGCTATATTTTGGCTTTAGACTAAGATTTACTTTGCTTGAAGAATTAACTCAAGTCAAAGTTGAGAGTAAATATAGGCCTATTAACTATGACTTAATCGGGCATTCACTTACCTGTGAGCATGATCTGTCAGCAGGTGATTTGCAAACTCCGCATTACTCATAGGCTTCCCTTGTTCAACTATCCATGTTGCCTTCTGTGAGACCCAGTCGTCATGAGCATGAAGAAGATAAACTTGCGTAAGATTTCGCCTCCTGATTGTTTCTCTTCTACTCCTCGCGGCATCGAATCCATGTGATAATGGTCTCCCAGGAGCACTTCCAAATCTTTTCCTTGGGAACATTTTCCGTAATTTTTTGTAAAATACTCCTATACTTTGATGTCGATTTCCTTAGAAATGGTGATCAGGTAACTACGTTCGATGAAGTGTGTATACCTTATGGGTGTCGGAGCCCCACACACGCACAGCACAGCGTTGTAACTTCAGAACTTGGTATAGTACTGTAGTATACCCGTGTGTACTTTAATTAACATCCGGGTTTTTGTGACTGGCACAAAACTTTTTCGGTGAGTGACAAACAGCGCCGCCGGTTTCTTGTACGCTAGCGCGTCTTTAACAATTTAACTATTTTACTACACAAATCTACTACTTATGGAATTCTGTTTATAAACTGAAGGTTTAACATCTGTGTCTGCATCTACACCCTAATACATATGAAATTCATGGAAACTATTTCGAGTCATTGAGTTAACAAAAAAGAGGATTCTAATACACATGTAATATGGAACCACACACCAAGTACCACGTTACACCATTATGCACTTTGGGCAATAGGGTGACACACAAACACCCTAACTCAGGTACATACCTCTGTTGATACAACTCATTTAAGTAACTAAATATAATGATCACTTGACTAATAAAACACAATGCAAAAGAAACACACCTGTTTGTAATACACCAGAGTAAACACCGATACCCATCTGGTTAGTTGTAGTTAAAGCACAGTGTGGAATAATCAAGGTGACAGGCTTGTGTAAGGTTAGGCTTTCTGGACCAAATTTCACAAAGGGGGTCAACCTTAGACTCTTGTTTGAGATAGGTCCTTTAACGGCAGGGTCAGTAGAAACCCACAGACTAACAATCCTTCCAGTGTGTAGTGCCTTAGCTGGTACACGCAGGCAAACACCTGCGATAAAAATCTCTCCTCCGTGCTGATCAAAGTATTGTTCTTTATAAAGATTGGACCCTGGGAACAAAGGAAGTCTCTCTGGAGGAGAAAAGTGATATATTTCATGTGAAAGGAAAATATTGTGTCACTTTCATGAAACATGTGTTAATGCAAACTGTTTCTAATCCACAATATGAAAATAACCTCTGTAACAAAAAACTGATGTTTTCATATTCCTACTTTAGGCTATTTGTAGATAATTCAAGAAAATAAATAAATTGGAGAATCAAATACAGATTTGATATGAGAAAGAGAGAGTAAGACCTGTAATCAACTATCTGCAAGAAATGTTAGCATCATTGAATTAAACACGAAACAATTAATGACAGGTTTAATGTACAGAAACAATAATAAGTATGCAGGGTATACCATTGACATGCCTGAAGCTATTATGGAGGCAAATGATATATTCATACTGAAAATAAAGGTAAATCATTCATTTTGGTAAATACTGAAACATACGGGTGGCATGAAACAACTGTAATGATCCTAGTATGTCATATATAAATGAGAATAAATATATAAGCAGCGAATAGAAAAGTAACACATATGTTGCTAAAACTATAGTGTACTTTACCATGCTCTTCCTTAGCAAGCAGCAACAGCCTTCTTCCCAAGTCCAGTTTTCCATGAGACAATTTCAAGGCCCTTTGGACATCCAGTCTCTTGTATCCCTCCTCTATTAAAATTTTGAAATTTACTGACAACTTTGGTTCCTTTTTAGAAGGGATTTCCTGTTTCTCTGGAAATTTTACCTGAAATAATGTTGAAATATTACAAATTGTTTATACAATTCATACTTTTTATCACACTTTCATGAAGATAGACAACTCTCTACTGCATTTGAATATTCTAAAAAGACTTCCTGTGCACTTGATCTATACAAACCCAACTTTTGAGTACTAAAGCATAAAATAACAGTTAAATGTTTGTTATTTTGTTACGATTAGTAAAAGGAGGACTTATTAGTCATGGAAGCAGTAATTCCTTCTTCTGTTATGTGACTTGCATGACAGCAAAAAGGATACTTTTCATATTAGAAAGAACAGTACTAATCCATTTTAAGATCTTGATTTTATGCAAATTGATCCTTGTTTTCCTACAAGATAATGTTTCAAGTCTCAACAAGTTTTTGCGAAGCACAAACCATTTTCTTATCATCTTTCTCTCCTTTGTGGTCCTTTCCATTCTTCTCCTGTGATGTACCAATGTACTCCACCACCAGTCTTGCCACCTTATTAAAGTGTATAGCTTTCAATCCTTCATACATTCCAATCATTCTGTCTGGCATGATGAGCTCTCTTTCATCCAATATTTTCATCAGCATCTTTCCAGATTCTGCTGCTGTTTGAATTGTTTCATTTTCTGCTGGCTTGAGCATAAAATACACGCCTAGCTTTTGACAATGTTGTTTATCTAGAAGCTTTGCAATGTCTCCTCTCAACTTTTCATATTTGTGTAAGTCTGAAAGTGAGAACAACAACATCTACTTTACAATCGAAAAAGTATAGCACATGTACAGATTAGAGGGCCTGAACCACATGCTAATTGTGTGCCAGTTTGGAACAAAAGGCAACGTTCACAACTAACATGCACAAGTACACAACTGGCCCACAAGCATGCAACCTACATGGAAAACATTGGTGTGCAATTCAACTGTTGGTGCACACAATAAATTGGTTAAGTTTACTGCCAACAACTTGCATGCAACTCTGCAACTTTAAGCCCTTGTCTTGTGCATAAATTCTAGTCTTGTATCCAGCTTCACCTTCAAGGTTGCTTTTTGCTACAAAGTAGGAAGTGAGCATACTAACTGAAAATGAAGCGTGTAAATAGAACTTAGATATGTTTTGGGTTCAGCAGCAAGATTAAATTTCTCTCCATGATAAGTGTTTATGTTGATCAAATATTTCACAGTAAACTAAGTTTATATAAGTACAGTAACACTCAGGTGTGTCTACTTCTACAAACCAAATGTTATTACTTTTTCACCTCTACTCAGACACTCACCTGGGTCCATGTACTCTATATGTGCTTACTCTTTCATCTCCACTAATACACACTTACCTGGAGTATGTATAAGATAAAATAAAGACCATTCATTTTTATTGTTCCAACTTCACTTAGATGCAGGCCAGGATGGACTTTTAAAACTAGCCAAGTCCAACCATTTGTTCAACTTCCACTTAAAAACTCACCTGGATGCAGTTCCCTGAAAAGAATTTCCTGGCTTTCTGGAGATAAGAGAATGTTTTTCACCTGGAGGAAAACCAAAAACATATATGAATATATAGAAACTTTAAATGTCAGAAAGTCTAACATACAATAGTGCTGACAATCTATCACAACCCTGTGAATGATTAGGTTTACAGTAGGAATGTAATGTAGAAACATAGAGCTGAAACAGAAATAAAATACCACATAATAAATATACGAAATCCCAAGGAAAGGAATGTTGAAGACAACATACCTATCATTTATGGAGTATTTAATTGGTACTTAAGATGCCAAATAAAACAAAATATCCAATAGCTGTTGACCTGTGTGTAGAATAATTCATACTTTTCAGCATTTCACTGCATTTTCAGTTACTGATTTATTATGAAGCAATACCAAAGTGTCAGACAAAGTGGTCAACAGGATCAAAATAAGAAACTTAGGTAGGCCTACACCAGGGTCACTGGAAAGACTGAAAAAAAAACCTGAATAACAGGCTACTATAATTCAATTAAATTCAATTGTTATCCACCATCAATATTACAATGAAAAGGATCTATGAAAGAAAATGCCAACGAATAACTATAATTCAGTCACAGCACTGATATTATTCAATCACCCTGTAAATAGCTGCAAGACTATCAACAGACGGGACATGAATAAAAAAATAATTGATCAGAAGAGAGAAGATGCCGCTTAATGTCATGTAATGAAGAGACATATGAAAACACAGATGGAAGACAATCAGCAGACATAACTCACCTTTGATTGGAGGATAAGGGCTGTCTGGTTCTTTTCATGTTGTGATACT
>JAAAKB020248464.1:0-11167 GCA_010014835.2 Apostichopus leukothele | reverse complement strand
ATTTTCTGGGATCGATGGTGGTGTCTAAAACTTCTGTTACACCTCATTTGAAACTAGGTCAGATTACCGGCATTAGACATTTCTTTCACACCCTTTAATCCATGATATAATAGTGGATGGATATTAGCCTCTAAACTGCTTTTTAGTTTAATAGCGTTTGGGGAATTACAAGGCAGGTTTGTCATAGTTGCACCCAGGATTGCTATATGATTTCTCCATATTTGACCGATTTGAATATTTCTACCCCAGTGTATCTCGAAAAATAGGGAAGTGATTGCAAAGGCCTATTGGTTTGTTACTTCCGCTGTGTTGAGGTTAGGAGCGTAAGTGAGACATCTTAGCTGCCAGAATGGGATGGAGAGTACAAGAAGGTCTCGCCAAAATAGAATATTTGAAATAATGAAGAAAGTGAAGGCCCTATGGCTTCAACAATACTGTATTGTAACTGTGGCAAAAATGTTGTTTCCTAATTAGCTGTTCAATCTGCAATTAAAAACTTCATAGCAGGGATACAGTGAAGAGATCTTGTATGATTGCAGTGATAGATGCAAGAGATCCCTCTTACTTATAAACCATTCTGGGCTACGTAATATACATCAACAGCCACATAGATTGGGTCCTATCAAGGCCTAAGAAGAAGTTAAATTTGGGGTCAAATCTGGCAATGAAGTTGATGGCAAAAAACAATTTTGAGTGATGAAATAACCAGAAATCAATGTGACTTGAATCATGACTGGAAGAAGTAATGTGAACAACAAAGAATGTACTAGGAAAAATAAAGTATGTTATGTTAAATTGATAAATTGTGTAAAGCATTTTATCTGTTCTCTCTGTGGAGAATTATCTTGACCTCTTCAATCGCTTATCTCAGTGGATATCCCCTTTCCCCTCCTTCCCTCCCTCCCACCTGCCTTCCCCCTCCCTCAAATAAGAAAATCAACATTTGAATATTTCCAGGTTTTTGAGTCGTATCATAATTCATGACCAGGAGACGGATTCACATTATCTCTTCATCTGTAACTGCTGGCTGGCATCGACGATTGACGACGGCAAGATTGATAGGACGTTCGACGTGGCAACACCTGAGCATCTCACCCGTCTAAGCAGCCTCTTGTCTTTTAAGGCCACGGATGACTTTCAGGACGGACATCTCTGGTTTTCCGTCCTTTCTCGCCCTCCTCGTAGTTCCTTCACTCGTCTGCAGCGTGTCTCTTGTTGTTTCTCTCTGTTGATGACGGCCATGATGACAAACATCATGTTCTACGGCGTCCCAACCTCCCCCGGGGAGCAGGTCTTGGACTTTGGAGCCGTCCGTATCACGATCCAAGAAATAATCATCGGAATAGAAGCTGCTGTGATAGCATTCCCCATCAATTTTGTGATAGTCTCAATTTTTAGAAATGCTCGCCCTTCCCGACAGCATCATTCTTCTGAGCTGTACGGGGTAGGCCAGCAGGTAGCCTTGACAATCTCTACAGAATCATCTGAGAAGAACGAAGACGCAGAAAGGAAAGAACCGACAGAGAGCAGTGATATTTATGTCTCGATAGAAGATAACACAGAGTCAGTGGGTCAGAGTTTTTCTCCGGGAGCAGCCCTCATTTCATCTGCGTCTCGTTGTTCGTTAACTTCTCCTGAGTTCCTCAGCGCCGCCTCCACGCCGGACCGTACATCAGCCGCATGCACGGAAGATGCAGCAAGGAAGGTGCATCCAACTCACCGTAGTCAATCCATCATTGGTGATTTGGACTCAAACAGAGAGCACAGCCAGATAACGTCATTTGATGACAATTCAGAAGACTCGAAGGGATTGGGAGGCGAGTATGTCGGCCCCGACCCTATTGAAGGTGACAGTATGTCCCGAGACAGATTGGATGCGAGGGAGGTAGAGATGGAAGGCGGTGAAGAGGGTCATAACAGACTCCTTTACACAAAGCTGGTGAGATTGGTGAAGGAACTAGAAACAGTAGGACCAGACTGCTTCTCATCTGAGGCAGAGTACCAGACGGCTCTATCAGAGGCCAGGGCCCTGGTATTGACGGCATTATCGGTGCTCACCCCTGTCAGTTCATCCTATGATACCAGCATCAGTGTAGATGAGGACAGTGTTCTGGACGATACTCCTGGAGGAAAGGAACGGTGGTACTCATGGCTGAGGAGACAACCTCAGAGATTGACTAAGAAGGATGCCAAGAAAGGTAAGTGTTAGCCTGCGGTGGAGACTAGCTACCAAGAACTAGTTACTATGGTAACCTCATGATAGCATTCTAGTGCCACTGTGTGTATAATATAATTAACTGCATGTGACAGTTCTTATACTATCCTGCAGTGTATGGTATGAACTTGAGAACTTAAGTTTTCATGTTTTCTCATCCCACTATTTTCTGCTTCTTTTTAGACTGTATTTGAGCTTGAAACTGTCCATTGTAATTTCACAAGTCATTTTACAGTTTAGCTGGATGACTGGCATGCCCATCCCTCTGTTGTGATAGTTAATGAATTATGTGTAGTTGTTAACCAGCTATAGTGATTAACTAAGTATGTATGGTGATTACTTCCTTAAAGTGACGAAATATGATAAGGTGGTAGAACTGTATAATTTCCTTTTATTTAGGAAAAATTTATAATTTCCAGCCTTTATTAGTTAATATTACAAAATCTTGTATTGACAGCACATTATTCTCTCAATTTTTATTACTTACCATTGGCAGGGATGTTGGACAAATACTTAATCTATGCTAGACAAATCTTTCATAAAATATCTGCTGGTCTTTCTCCTTCCACTAGGTATTCCTCACGTGTTTGTTTACCTCGGTTGGTTGCTATTGGTTGTGACATGTCTCGCATCTGGTTACGTGACCATGCTGTACGGTCTCAAGTACGGCAAGCAGCGCAGCCTGGATTGGCTGGTATCGCTGTTTGTGTCGACACTCCAAAGCATCTTCATCACGCAACCTATCAAGATCATCCTCTTCGCTGTGATCTTGTCCATGATATTCAGACAGTGGGAAGTCGATGACGAGGGCGCTGTTAATTTAGAAGAGGAAGTGGAGGAGAAAGAACTCGGTAAATCTCAAATATATCGGGAATCATTTAACTAGATAGGGTGTTATAAATGTACACTGTCAATAATTTTCCAAATGTTTGTTAGTTAGTCCGGCGAAGGGGTAGGGTTGTTTCTCTGTTGGAGAGAATTACCAGTAAATGTCACCAAAGTATCTCCTTTCCATGGCACGTAGTACTATATTTAGGTTGCTATGGGGACGTGTCAGGATATATGCCTTGCGGATAATCAGGACGTGCAGTACATTTACTACTAAAGGAAAGTAAAATTGTCACTTCTCAGGGAATCCCTCATAATGGTGGGTTTATTTGCATATCACAATATCTTGTGCAATACCAATTTCAGCTGCTGTAATGCTAGCAGAATTAAGTGTTCCCTATAGTTAATAGATCTTGAAGTAAATTAAAATTTACAAAGTAATATTCCCAGGCAGGTCTGTTTAATTGGGTTTTTTTTAAACACATGTAGCCTTTGTTTGATATTTTGCCTCATTTACCACTGAATTTGCAGACAATGCCGAACAACTCCATCGGGATCTCATTCGCACCAAGAAAGACGACGTACGCTACCAGCCTCCCCCGAGAAGTGAGGTTGACAGCCATCGAAGACTCAAAGACCAAGAGAAGAACTTGTACGCTCTGTTAAAGGAGATTGGAGGATACGTGATGTTTATCTGGCTGTTGTTGATCATAACATACAGCAGGAGAGATAAATATGCATACTACATGACCAGAAATATCAGAAACAGATACTTTGATGGAAACAAACTCTACAACTTGGTAAGGTTTGATTTTGTCAGAGATTTTCTTCTTGTCTTGAAATATTCCGACAATTTTGCTAAAGTCCTGCATGGTAACACTAGCCTCCGACGGATCAAAGCCTTATGGTACAGTCAAATTGCTCAGTACTCAGAATAATTTTTTTTTTTAGTCTCAGAAAATCCTGAAAGTGTCACTGAGAATATACTGCTCTTTAATTCTGAGAGCATATTAAGAATCGATACACAGTCTCCCGGAAAAAAGTTACAGAGAGACATTTTTGAGGTTTAGTCTCATTGGGACAATATTTGTGCAGCTAACAGAGTATTTGAATAAAGCTTTTGTTATGGTATGTTAGCATCCCATGTAACAGATTCACTTGTCATTTAAATAGGGGCATTAAGAGTTCGGTCAGGCCCTGAGGAAAATTATAAACTGACCCCTCTTTTGCAGTCTTTCAACTTTCTTTAAATAAGTTACCCAATGGGAATACAGTGTTCCTTATTATTCTTGTGTTTACCAAGCCCTGCTAATTGACCCCATCCCCAGATCTGTAGTTCTCCTGCTTTGTGCACAGAACATCAGCTTTGGGTCAGTGAACCTCCCTTTCGGGTGGACCATAGACCTAACACTATTTTTATTTTATTCCACAATCTCCAAAGTGGTGGAGAGTGATTTCCCAGTTATCTTGTGACATATTTGGGTACATTAAGTTACAATGTAACCTTGTATTTCATGTAGATAAACTAGCCATTCCCCCAGATGACCCCCAAAGCCGATTGTGGTTGTCTGAAGACAAAATTTGGTCGCCATGGATGATCGGGATCATCGGGTAACCGTTAAAACTTTCCGCAGAGACTAATGCAAAGGAATATAATTTATCTTTTGTTGTAAACTGCTGGATCAGAATTAAATGCATCATAACAAACTTTCTACAAACTTGAAATCAACAGCAATTAGGGAAATCAAATAATTCTTTCTCCATTGGAATACACTTTCAGCTGCACTGCAGATAGTAGCAATGACTAGGCTAATGGTTGTCATTATTCTTGCACAAAACTCACCCAGCTGGTATGGTCTTTCTTTCAAGGAACTTAATGTGACAGTTTAAATATCCTGTCTCGGTTAAATAATGGTTTCAAACTGTTCATATGGTAATGGCATGAGGTGCTAATACTACACATTCTGATGCTTATTATATCCCCGTAACAGAACTTAACCCACTACAAAGGCTTTTTCGAATGGACCGAAAACACTCTGCTTCCTAACTTGTATAGCTTATCTGACTATGAGGGAGACACCCAGTCAACGCTGCTGGGAGGAGTGAGGATACGACAGCTGAGAGTCCGATCCGGTAAGAGATAACACCCCTCATCATCTACCCCTCTCCACCCAACCCTCTCCATCCACCCCCCCCCCCCAAAAAAAAAGATCTTTAATCTTTGATAAAATGGAAATGTTCACAATTAAGTCTTGACAAACTACATGGAAAGAGTAATGACTGCATGTAGTATACTTCCATATATAAGTACACAGTACACTTTGAAAACAGATCAATGTATGAATGTGTGTATGTATGTGTACGTGTATGTGTGTGTGTATGTATGTGGATGTATGTATGTATTTTACTCGCGAAGAAGCCTCATTGGCTCATCAAAGCCGCAAGCTGACCGAAGTCAGTCTCTTACAAGGTCCATGATTATGAATTGTCAATTGTCAACAACTCTGTAACTGGACAATTCTGTAACAACTCTATAACTGTAAGAAAGTAAGACCCTCCCAAACACCTCCGTCGAAAAGAGGCAAGATGAAAAGTGTACGGATATGAGAGGTCTCTAAGTATTTGTTTATCATTGATATACATTACAAACCATGCTATGTATATTATTATGACATGAAAGATGAGAGAAACCTGTTTACAGTGTACCACTATATGTATTTTGATTTGTAGATGCTTGTGATGTTTTACCAGTGGTGCAGAACACAATCTCGGATTGTGGGTCTCGCTACAGTCTGCAAAGTAAGGACACTAGAGGGTACAACCGCAGCTGGCAGAAGTCCCAGTTGGTCACCCCCCAACAGGGTGAGCTTGACCCCTGGACCTACCGAGAGGACATCTCTCTTCCTTTCAAAGGCAAGGTCACATTTTACGATGAAGGAGGTTACGTCTGGTACATGGGGGACACCATGGCAAACGCAGAAGGACAAGTCCAACAGATGAAGCTCTCCCGTTGGCTGGATACAAACACAAGAGCAATATTTGTGGATTGGACAGTTTTCAACGCCAACATTAACATGTTTGGTGTGGTGACGTGTCTGTTGGAGACCCCAGCTGGTGGAGGTATGCTAAAGACATTCGTCATACACAGCGTGAGACTGTACCGCTCCGCCAGTAACACCAGTGTCTTCATCACACTCTGTGAAGCGGCGTTCACCCTGAGCCTGGTATATTACATGTACCGTAACTACCAACAGTGGAAAGATCAGAGGGCGCTGTACTGGCGGAACAGTTGGAATTGGTTGGAAGTCACGATAATCGTCAATGCCCTCGTGATGATAGCTCTTTACATCACACAACTGGTCTTCGTGAAGCGCTTGTTTCAAGAATTCAGAGAACGACCCAGCCAGTTTCACGATTTCAGACAAGGTGCCATGATGGAGAACAACCTAACATACAGCTCAGCATTCCTCGTCATATTAAGCACCATCAAGTTCCTTCACTTGCTGCGACTGAATCCTAGGATGTACCTGCTCACGTCTGTCGTTTTCAGATCGGCTTCGGAGGTTCTGGGGTTCATGTTTATGATAATACTTCTAATCTGTACATTCTCCTTATTTTTCACCCTCTACATCGGGAGTCAGTTGATGAACTATCGCAGCTTCGTAGCTTCCTTCATCACGCTGTACAACGCCATCCCGGGAAATTTTAACGTCGAGGAAATCCGCCCGGTATCCAAGATTTTTGGTCCCTGGGCGACGTTTGTCTTCCAGTTTACATCTTATTTTCTGTTTTTGGATTTACTCATTTCTGCCTTGAATGAAAATATGACGCACATTAGACGAAATCCGCAACCGTCAAAAGATGGGATCATGGGCCTGCTTCTCATATCAAAGATTCTCTCTTTCTTTGGAATTCGTAAGAAAGTTAAAACTTGATCTCTTTTAGATAAGTAGAAAAGCTATCATTTCACAAACGAATGGCATGACAGGCTGATGTCACAGGTCCGTCTACATTAAGGACTTCCTCAGTATTAACAGTTAATAAACATTTTAATCTAAGGCTGAGAGAATCGAGCCTGTGTGACAAATCGTTCATCTCTTTCAGATTTATTTATAGACGATAGAAAAGAACAAAGACAAGGAAGAAAAGTGTGGCTGAATTTTTTACTTTATGTTACTTTTATTTCTTTAATTTACCATTGAGTCCTTTACATTGTGGTGGTACATTTGCTAGTACTAAAAGTTGGATCCTGGAGGAAAACTGCAGATGTCTGAAGTTATTGGGATTTTATTCTGAAAAATCAGCCCAAATCTATAAGGGGCACAAAAACCTAACCATCATCTATGGCTTATAAGACTTGGTGATCAAGAACTGCCCCGAACAGCTCAGAAAAATCTTGTTCTGTTTGGGAGATTTCCTAGTTTAAAATAGTCATGCTCCCACTAGGATCTAAAAACCCAGTGCCATCTTTATGTCATGTTTAGAGGTTCAATATTTTATAGATACAGCATTTGCAACACCCATCCCCTCCATTACACAAAATAACCCTTTTAGTAAACATTGACAGGAAATAATTCAAATTGGAGCACATGTGGCTCAATGTCATATTTAGACTTGATCAAGCCTTCATCCTAGTAAGTGATGGATGGAACATGAAACCTGTGATATCTCCCACATGGAAAACTATTTTTCTTAGCTGTTTGTGGAGGTTTGACATGACGATTGTCTCTATCACATAGAACAAGAATGATTGTTGGGTCTGTCTCTCCTTCTGACATCCTTCATCTCATGAAATCCACTCTCCCTGCAAAGAGTAAGGACTAAAAGATGCTGATACAAGCTATCCCCCCCCCCCATTTTGATATGGTTCACTAATACTATCTACTTTTGCTCCCAGTAGGTAGCCTGCTTATTACAGTGTTACTACTTTATAACCGTTGAGGTACTTGCTTTTCAAGATAAATTATACTATCTATTAATACACAAAACTGCAAACCCCCAGTCAAATGGACAAAGACTGGTCTGTATTTTATTATGTAACATATCTCTGATGGATTTTGGTTACTTCTTGATGATGAGAACAAAAGATATGCTCTTAAATGATGAGGGTAGTGACTGTACATTGCTTAGGTAAAGATTTTCCATTGTGAATTTCAGGTTTTATCAGATTTAGCCAGTTGAAAGTGAATTGTAAGAAAACAAAAGTAAGCACAAATTAATCCAAGCTTACACATATGTTATATATAATTCTTGTAATAGGTTTAAACAAAATCCTGGAAAGGTTTGCGCTGAGAACATAAACGACAGATGCTTACTTGTAACACTAGAGCTATTTCGGTTACGGCTGTGAAGGAAAACTTCCAGAGAAAGGAAAAGTTACAATGCAACACTGAAATACTGCAACCTATATTGTGTATTTATTATACAATACATATACAAACTACATTAATTTCTAGAGTTACCACAGGTCTCAATTTTTTGGTTTTTCTGTTTTGTATTAGAATTACATTGTCCTGCAGCCATGCCACATCCCGATTTTCTGTGACGTTTACAAATATCACTGTTCTTACGACACACAAACTGAAAACCAGTGTACATGTATCACTACACAGAAGCATACATAATTGTTTTCCAAAAGCAAGAATGATCGACAGCTGCTGATTAGCTTTGCAAGGTCAACAGGAAAAGCTGTGTTATCCGGGCTACATTGTTACCACAAGTAATAAACACTGATGTTAATATAGCTGTTTTGTAATATTACTTCTTCGGTGATGTTGGGTGTAATGTCATGTAGTCCACATGATGCAGTGTCCCTATTTTCTACCAGAGAACTATGGTAACCCTCATTAAAATCAGGTCACTATAACCAATTACATGCAATGCTGTAGAGTAAAGATTTCCATACTGGTGTTTAGTGTTAACTGGAGAGGTTTGCAATCCCAACAAGTTGGATTTTCACACAACTGTTTGAATGGATTCAAACTGTCCAGCGCAGACAGAGACCAAGGCTTAGAGGATACGGGTTATTTAATCTTATGCTCTCATACAGGTCGCATATACAAAGCTCTGACCTCAATTCATAAAATAACCCCTATTGTAATTAGTTATAGTAATCCAGTCATGTGTGCTGTGAAGACATAGCTGGCTGACATAACACCATTAAAAACTTATCCTATTAAGAAATTGCACAACTGCTGTGATGCGACCTATTGTTAATTATCTTTATACTTAAATCTTAACGATAGTACATAACTTTGTATGACAATAAAAAATTGAACATGTTCAGAAAACAAGAGCAATTGATGATCCATTTTAAACAGTGCTCTCTGTAAATATTTGCAATAACATAAACAACTTGCAAAGAAACAGCTCCTAGATACATACCAAGGAGAATGCACTTGTGCAGCACAGCACTACATGTAATATCTGACAATTTAAGCTGATGTCAGCCAAATCATAATTGATCAAATTTGGAGCAAAGTCTCCACTGACCTAAAATATTTCCTAAAAATTCCATTACTCTGAGAAAAAAATCTGTAGCATCAACTAAACCACAAAGTTACACTTGATTCAATTCAACATGCTGATGAACTGTTTGGAGATTCCAATAGTGGCGTGTGCAAAGTGAGTTTCATAGACTATGTACTGAAACTGCAATGCACTTTCATCCGTCGCTCGGAGTGATTCGGTCATTTTACTTCATAAATCCATTGAGTAAATAATTTTAATATCTTTTACATCCTTGGGAGATTTGATGCCAAGCACATCACTCTTTGAAAATGAAATCATCTCCATTAATCCTCAAGATAAATGGCAACCCTGTGTTTGTACCACATGACCAAACCCATTTAAACACACCCAGTATCACAGAATAGTTCATTATTGTACAAGGACGTAGTACACACTACAATCTCCACTGTATACATCTGGTGGGAATGATATACACCAACAACTGATGGATCAAAGGGGGAAAACCCAGATGGAACGTTTAAAAGTGTTACACAAACAGGTCTGAAGTAACTAATAGCACCTATAGATACCTGTATTTGCATATTTCAAGTGCACTGTCAGGTTGCACTCTCACCCCTCCCCTCCCCCTAACCTTTCCAACTCACCTCCATCACCATGACAAACATAAATTATGGGTAGGAATTGCTCGCTGCCATTTTGTATTAAGACCAACAATACTACTCTTGTCAATAGCAATATTGGCTGGGTTCTATATGAAATCAAAATGCAGTTTAAATTTGCCTTAACTGGTGGATAGCAATATCACCTAAGCTGTACTGAACACCAGCATGAGTAAACACTGCTAACATGTGTGGTAGTTTCTGCTTACAAGACAAAGATTGCTACATATACCAAATCAAAGCATTAAAGTCAGGCTAAATCTTTAGTGTTGGTATGTCATAGTTCATCAAAACTCTTGTACACAAAACTTTCCTGTAACCTTCCTCTTCGTATTGTTGATCTATAAAATATGTTACAAGAATGTAAATGTGCCACCAAAGCCACCTATGAATTAATATCAGTCAAAATTATTCTTTTCAAAACAAGACATCCAAGAATGGATTGAGCAACATTTAACCTTGACAGTTTAAGGCAAAATCATATCATTGTAAAGATGTTATTATTGAGACCTGATAATGGTTTACCGTAGCCAGAAAGACCCCGAAGGGTTCTCATATAGGGTGATATTCTACACCAACTGAAGAAACGTACCACTGTAAAGTTGTTGGCTTGGACAGCAGTTGTTTTCAACGTGACACATCAGAAGAAGATTTTACTTAAAATCTCCCTTCAGGGTTCATCAATATGTTTTAATTAAAGTAACAAAAAAAAATTCATCCTTACATGTTTAAGTTCATTTAAAAATATGGTGACATCCCTATGTTCCGACGTCTCTATGTTTCGACGTCTCTATGTTCCGACAAAAAGAAAAAATTTGGAGCAATTTTTTTTATCCAAAAATTTGTTAGTACCAAGAAAACTAGTTTTGTGACCCCAATATTTTTGTAACCCAATTTGTTTTGGGACTCAATTTTTCTTGGACCAACATTTTTTTGAACCAAATTTTTTGAGACATTTCTTTTTTGGGAAAAAAATGTTACCCAAAGTTTATTT
>JAAAKB020248453.1:0-11167 GCA_010014835.2 Apostichopus leukothele | reverse complement strand
GGATGCAGGATGCAGGCGAATTACTATCAAAGCGGAGCGCCACCATTGGTTGGCGCGCAGCGTACAAGAAAATTTATGGTTTTGAAAATGTTTGCGTCGGCTCAGTAAAACTTGCGTCTAGGCTGCTATACTCCATGAAAACCTTAAAATACCTCTACATGAACGCGCAATACTTAAATATATAATGACCCTGACAATACGCTGGCTTGTGCGCAAGGGGAGCGTGTAGTGGTATATGCCTATAATGTGTACAAAAACATTTAATTAATTACAATAACAAAATGACTGTCAAATTGCGAAGCGAGAACTTTGGCCGTTGACTAGTTACCAGATATGCAGGCATGGACGGCATACAATGCAAACTGATGTACGGTATAGAACTAAAGTGTATATGATAATGTTATAGGCTATGTTTATGCTGTGAATTGTCGGGGGAAAACGAGTGTCTAGACATAATGCCAGTATAAAAATACTGCAATAGTCAACTGATTTAAGTGAACCATTACATTTTGCGTGCATATGCCATGAATGTCGGGAATCAAATAAAACGATTGTCTAGACATATGCCTGCAGAAAAACACTGCACTTTTCAACTGGTTTAATTGAACCATTAAAGGAGTAACGAAAGCGAGGATTATTGCCAAAAAATGTAATAAAACACCCTCCTGAAATATGTTGTGCAAACAGGGTGGTACTAAATCTCTTGTAAAACAAATAATCAGATTTTTCAACATGACACTTTTGAGATATGAGCTGTCAAAGATGACCTCGCTTTGTAAATTGTACAGAGCAACTTAACAACCTCATTAATTAATATTGTGAAAAGCTAAAACCCTGAAATTTGGTAAGTTGTACAAAATGTATGTTTATAATTAAGGTAAAAACCTTCACAGTTCTCACATGGTTATGTTGTACAAAAAATGGCATCAAAAAACTTTTCCTAAATGCTGCATCGCAGAACAAAATAGCAACTTCAGAGCTGCAAACATTGTCATAGGTCTAGGTGATCGTTTATAATTTACAGCGGTGGGCTGCCCATGCCTATACTAAAGGTTACACCCTAGTCCAAGGCCTGGGCTTAGCTTCGATTTTAACTCAGATTCCGGATACAGGCCTAGGCTATCAACATCCACATCCGAAGGTTGTTTAACAACATATTCGCATTCAGGCCAAATCCGTGACTGATAATGTGATATTCGTCTAGGCCTGTGCTAGCGCCTACGCTGGGCAACAGGCCAAGCGTTAGCCTAACAAGTTAGCACGGGCAAACGTTATAAATTGGGCGTAAGCTTACACTACATGAAGGCTATACTTGCGTTCCTACCGTTGGATATACATTAGTAATTAAAGGCTGCTACACTCAATACGGCAGTTCACAATCGAACTTACCTTCAACTTATTCAAGACTGCTATAAACTACTTGCGCTTTGGGTTCAATACTTCCAATCACCAAAAGGACTGATGACGTTGTAAATTTTTAAACTTCTTGTTCAAGGTTGCTTGATGTATTCCCCGTAGTCGTTGACATATATACAAATATTAGGACTGAATTTTGAAAGCCGGACTTCTAACGGTACGCATGCGCATGTTTACATACGTATATAAAAAGCAATATGGGATAAACACCATCCAATGAATATGTTTTAAAAATGTTATAATAACATAACAAAAAACGTTTCGTGTCGTAACATAACGTTATAAAATTATTTTCACAACATTAGTACTTTTGTTTGAGCACCATTTGCGGTTTTATATATAAACTGTGATACTGGTAATTGGATTAAGTTCCTCTTAACGGCTATACATAATGATATACCTAAATTTGGTAATTTTATTCCAAACATGTACTTTCTTCGTGTAACAACATTTTAATAACATCAAATCAATTCATTTATTAGTTTAATCGCAAACTGTATACAATGGGAAAGGAAGTCTCCTGTAAAGTCTTAAAAAGACTTAACAAAGTATATAGGAGACTCCCTGGAAGAAAAGAAACAAAAAAATGTACAAATATAAATAATACAGTATATACATAAGGTTTAAATATACAATGATAATAATAATAACCTGATGATGCTAATATGGGTACGTGAATAGGTTATAATGCTAGTACGAGTTAATAAATTCCTTTTTCAAATGTCTGGTGAATGTGGGTTTTGAAGATATAGACTTTTGATAGATCATAAAAACGTTTTGTCAAAAACATTTGACTAACATCACTAAACCGTTTTTAGTCGTAACATATACGTTATAGTGATATTTTAAAAACGTTATTACTTCATCATGGGCTTCATTTGCCTGTTAGGATTTTAAATGGGGTACTGGTAATGTGCTGAAGTTACAAAACACACCCTCAAAACAGGTTACTCTTTATTTATGTCCTTTCTTCCAATGATATATCTCCTTTTTTTAAATAACATTTTAATAATATTTTTACAACATTAAGCATAATGTTTTGCTGAAAATGTTTTAATAACATCATCAAAATGTTTTTAGTTTTAAGAAGACATTTTGACGATGTTTTCAAAATGTTATCATTCTGTATTATTCAAGATTCTTTAAAACGTTGTAATGTTACTTTAATAACAGTTTTAGTACACCGAACAAATGTTTTGTGAACACATTTTAATGACATTTTGAAAATTTTTTAAGTCTTAATCAAAACATTTTGATGATGTTATAATAATGTTATGATATTCTGAACAAAATCAGCGATATTTTGTTCAAATGAAAGGCTATCCGTGCAGGTACAGTAGCTGTGTTGAATTTAAATTGTTCCATAGTTTCCATTTTTCAATGCCTTTCTCTAAACATTTTCAGAATTTGTTTACAACATTTGTGGAAAATATTTTACTGAAAAATGTTAGGAAAATGTATTAAAACGTTTTCCTGTTAAAATATTATCTACAAATGTTATATCAACAATTTACAATAACATTTTGTAATAACATTTCTACACCCTTCTCAAAATGTTATAGACACGTTATGTGTTTGCTGGGCTATAGTTCATAACTGCAAGAAAACACATCTTTGGCTGGACGTAGCACATCAGACAAATGGCGCAACTGTTTCAGTGTTTTAGAATATCATTCAAGTTTTGAGACAAGCAAAGTTGAGTTTTATGCAAATTAGAGTTCTATGCAACTTAAATTTAACACATAAGTTGTCTCTCTTCAGTCACAACAAGTGTCATCAACATTAGAACTACTAACAGGAGGTGGACATATTTACCACTCTCTCTCGTAACAGCTTATTCAGCTTTCAGTAGAAGTGTGATGGGTGTCATCTGAACTAATTGTGTCGGTCACTTTTCATTTTTGCTGTTGTTCTTCAATTCCTATCTTTCAATAATTTTTCAAGTACTTAAAATAGACAAACCCAAGCACTAGTCGGGACAGTCGAACTGTTTAAAAAAATAGTGTACAAAGTTATGTGTGATATAACATACCGTCATATGTTAAACTATTCTATTTTAAAAGGTTAGACACTATCATAGGAGAATGTGTCTGAATGCACAAAAGCGATGTGAATAACACTCATAAAAACCATGTTCATTAACTTATGCTGTTAAACACATTCAAATTGAAGCAAGATTGGTATTTTTTACCACAGATATCAATGTCATCCCTTCATTAATTCTTTTTCATGGATTTACTTTAGTCAATTTCTTGTAGCAATGTTATCAAACATTATTATATCATTGTTCTCAGCTACTTTACAGCTATTTTTATGTAACTGATCGGCTACTATTTTATATTTTTTGCATTTTTGCTTAATAAACTAGTTTGTTCATGTAAATCCTTACCAAAGTCTTTGATAATTTTGTTTTGAAGACTCACATTGTCTTACCATTGAGGAAGGCAGGAAACAATTCAGCATTATCAGTATTTGCCATTTATAAAAATGTTAAAAACAGAGGTATTTAGGATTGTCTGACTTTCGCTATGGTATGAAAATGTGCCAAAAGATTTCACATCCAAAAGATAAGGAACCTTAACAGTTTATTGCTCCTACAAAACAGGAAATTTTCCATACAATCCAGAAAATGAATGATTCATGAACTATATTGAATTTGTAAGGTGTGAAGTACTTTTTGAGGTACTTTGTGGTTTAAACTTTGAAACATTGAAAGTTCCTGCCTCTCCCACACGGTCCAGCCTCTGATTCCCCAAGATGCAACCATCTTTTCTCGTCCAAAAACACTTTCACTTGTACACAATGAACGTTGATTTAGTCAACTCCCTCGGTCTTTGAAGAGTTCGCTGGTTTACTTGTGACACGTGATACATTTGTGTATTATTTTCGGTTAGTGGCAGATCAGTTAGAACCTGGTGAAGTGTGTATTACATACTTCATTATACCAAATTAATTCATAAACTAGTTAAAAAAAATCCAAAATGCTATTACGAATTTGAAATCCTTATGAAGGCAGGCCAGAATAATTTCATTTTGATCGTGACCAAAGGAGGATTTAAAGGAGGCAATTTTAGCAGCCTTGTGACGTCACGGTTTATGTGTATTTTATTGAAAAGCTTGTGTATACTCTCCAAAATACATCAAGAATTATGAGGTATATGAAAGTAAAAATTTAGCCTTATGATATATCTGGCACACTTTGTTAAAGTGTATACGTCCCTAGTTAGAAAAGCGGAGGCAATTTCCCAAGCCACCAGGCTCCAGCAGAAGACAATATATCTTCAGAAAACGTTCATTCGGTCAACTTAGATGAATCGTCTTTAGCATTCGTGTTGGGAAATAGCGTCCTCTTTTTTTTACGAGTAAAAGACGACTACTGCGCAGTTTGATATATCCCGTTCTAAAGTTGACGAAAAATTAACTTCTGATTCAAGATGGATTTCGCAATAAATAAGAAATAAGTAAATATCTATAAGAGAATGGGTATGACAACACACTTCCAATATAAAAACATACAGGCAGTTCAACCGTAGACATCACAGACGGACGTGTGGACCGTCATCAAAAAAAATATAGGGAACTCAAATTGAAAGCCGAAATGTGAACACCCAATTTTTTTCTTGTCTGTCAAATTCATGATTTCTTATAGCAGATAGGATATAACGTATTATTAATAATAATGAATACTGTGAAAATTACACAAAGTGGCTACCTTAAAAACCCGTAAAAATTATTAGAAGAATTCCTTCGGAGTCGTATGTTGACCAACGCCACAGGTCACTATTTTAAAATGGCGTCCTCTTTTTTCACAATATTGTTTCAAAAATCTCTACATACGGCTCTGAGTTGTCAAAATGCTGCTGTGTAAATAAAAACATTATGAACAAGTTAGAATATGGGATCTCGTTAACAGTCAGGCTACGTTTCTCACGGATGCCTATAAACGACGAACCGTATTTATTAACTGAGCAAATCTAGCTACTGGATTAATATCTGTATAGTCTGGCGAAAAAAATACGTGGTATGAAATTTAGTTTTTACCATTGTTTGATATAAGTTAAAGGGCAAAAATTAAAATTAAATAATAAAAATTAAAAAATAAACACAAATTAGTTTGGCCATTCAGTGTTTCCGTACTAAACAGATGCACTGCTGTCCCTTAAGATGTGCATTACCAGTTTGAGCTCATCAGTATAGTCCTAAAAAAGCTAGATAGTCTAATAATGGTCAGTCATATTCCAATTTCAACAATTAAATATTTTACTACCAAAGTTATTTTCCCCATTGAAAACATGTTATTGTCAAATTTACTACCAAGTTCGATGCCCGACTCCAAGAGCAATCTACGGTTTTCCCATCTGAAATGAATTTCTAAATGGCGAAGATTCCAAATTTGAGTTAAAATGTTGAAATTTAACCCACCCGACGTGTAAGTTGAAGTCCATGAGCCCTTGCGAGTTTCTTCCACATAAGTGGGCGCTTAATAACGGCCTCATTATATCTTAAACGGAGATTTATTTCAACCTTGTTCATTAACAGCAAACAATACACAGGACTAGCGGATGATCCTTAAGTAAGCTCAACCGACCAATCAAATATGCGGTAGTTATTACCGCATAAGACTTCAAACCACCACGACGTTGTCACAGAATGTTAGCTCCAATCAAAATAGATCTCAGAAAAGCTATAGT
The DNA here is from genome assembly GCA_010014835.2 of Apostichopus leukothele. NCBI lineage: Eukaryota > Metazoa > Echinodermata > Holothuroidea > Aspidochirotida > Stichopodidae > Apostichopus > Apostichopus leukothele. The sequence goes on along the minus strand of JAAAKB020248453.1, from coordinate 5,060 downwards.
CTGCATAGGTTTACACAAGGGCGCAGACATGTTGTTTATCCAGGAAATGCCTGCGATTGGCTGAAACCCTAAAGCTTTTCTGAGATCTATTTTGATTGGTGCTAACATTCTGTGACAACGTCGTGGTGCTAAGGTGAAACACGCTAATTGGGAAATAGTTACGAAGCTACTGTTCCAAACTAATAACCTTGAATGGTGCAGAGACGGCCAGTGACCAAAAGTGCACGTCAGTGCTACTAAAGTGCGGAATTTCACATGCTTTGACTTCACCGCATATATTCTTACGTGTACTATTTTAACAGCATTTACTTGCAACCTGCAGTACCGGTATATGTACGTATAGCCACAACAGCTACAGAACAAATGTATAACTAATGGAGGACCCTAGCGAAGCCAACGTTCTTGTATTTTTCTGTAACGGGAAGAAGGTTAGTTTCAAATCAGTTCCTTTTACTGACAATTTTCGAAGAATCAGTTACATAGTTGAACTCGTTTTGTTAGTATCATGTAACTAACGTACCTTTATATCATACCGACCTATATATAGTTACCTCTTACATAGCCTAGCAGCCTTTGTTATGGTACTTAGAGACCGTGACGAACAGAGTGAACCCTCCCCCTCCCGACCCCAGAGTATAATAATAAAGGTGTTTCACTGTTATTACAAGTTATCGTAATCTTGTCTGGGGGAACAATCTAGGAGAACAGGGGGAGGGGGGGGGGGAGTCCCGGGATTCTGCAGCATTTTGAGAATAGAAAATAACATGTCAAAAAGAATATCTACTCTAAAATTCCATGGAAAGTATCTAAGCCTTAAGTGGGACATTATGGACATAGCGTGTACAGTATATATAACCTAAACAGTTCAACATTGTTCCAGAAGTTGCAAACTATAGCACAAGTTTGCATCTCAATACCCGTTATTTTACCAAAACTTGCTAATAGGGGAGGGGGAACCGTCCTCCTTAGACCCCACCACAGGTCGGCATAACATCTTAGCCTCCTTACCCTTATATGGTGATTGCGAATCCTGTAACGTTCTCAAGAACGACCTCAAAGTTAAGCAGTTTATGTGATAGTATACTTCTTATCGGTTTCCCACAGTATATATATATATATAGAGCTAGTGGTGCTATAGCATTACAAAATTATCTAATTAATTAAGGTATCAAGACAGAGAGTTTATACTTGCGGTACTTGTTTGTGGACAAAAGTATAAAACCAAAATTATTTGCGGAGTGATTGAAATCTGAATATAATTGATATATATAACAAAGGATTTCAATTTGGTCAAAAAGGTTTGTTCAAGGTCGTGTAAATATGTCGGAGTGACCCGCACACTGCCGTTATCGGCGCAGCGATTCAATAAGAATCCAGGGAAAATATCGTAGGATTGGAGTTTAGCCATACTGATCTGGCCTGTGACAAATATCTTGACGCCGGGTTTTGTATGCGTTGCATTTTCCTTAGGTGCCGATTTGGGAGGCCTCATAGCAATTATTTACAGTTGTTCAGGCGGGAAGACAAATGGGCGACACTCATTTCAGTTTATATAGTCTACGTAGACACATATTATACCACTTGTGGGTAGAGTTAAAGTCGGTTATCTACAGATGTTATTAACATATTGAAGCATGCTTAGATTATTATTCAAATATAACTCCCAGATCCAAATTTGTCAGAAGTACAGTTTGTCGGAGTTTACCACACATGCGAGGCTTTTATATACTTCCTATTCACCTGTAAAACTTTGCCGGGATATTATTGATATATTTAAAAAGACCCTTTATTCATCATAGTAGTATATAACGTGCCACCCTACCCCCCCCCCCCCCTCGGGAGTCCGAACGGGGCGAACTTGGGGCGCCATTTCGGGAGCCCCCGTCTTTCGGGGCCAACTTGGGAGCCGTTTCGGGAGCCCCCGTTTTTCTTTTTCTTTTTCGGGGGCCGTTTCGGGAGCCCCGTTTTTCGGGGGTTCTTTTTCAGGAGCCGTTTTTTATTTGTTTTTATTAAACTTATGTTAAGCCTCGGAAAATTCTTGTTCCGTTTGGTACATTATAGCCTGCTTTAGAAGTCATGTAAGGGGCTACCATTTTGCCAATTTGAGATATTCCGTCGGAATTCGGAATTGAAATCATAGTATTGGATTGTTCATAGGCAAAGATCTACCTCTATGCAGTGAATGTATAGCATCGTTGTTGCTTACCAACATAACATTAAGTATCTTGTGGTCTGACGTTAAAAAACCCCAATATGACTGACATGTAAAAATCTTTCAAGTGGATACATGTATGTACTAGCTGAGGATATATCACGGTTGACTCTAGTGTTATTTAAATAATTAAAAAACTCTGAGATCCCTTTTGATAAACCACTCAAATTTCTTGTAAAGTTTTACATAGGCAATAAATGCCAAGAAGTGTCTGTCCAGTTGGTAATTCATAATTAGGATAAACAAAACACAGGTAGCCATGGGGTTGAACACAATAGAACCATGTATTTCTTTAATGTATCATTTGTTGGAAGTTTAGCTGATCCCTTATAATTTAAATTAAACGCACTCTTTGCACTGTAGGGTACCTGTGTGTTTGGAAAGCAAACATATTGCAAACCTTGCCAATTTTCTTTTATCTATTATTGTCCTATTAGTTTGATAATTGATACCAGTGTTCTTTGTTTTCTTTTGACAGATAATCGACCAAAATGTTGATCCAGAGACAACACTTCTCTCATATCTGCGAGCAAAGTGTATCCTTGCCTTCTTAACAGTCAATCGTTTTTTTTTTCTTGTTTCACTGCAAACTAGAGATAATCAAATTAACCATTTTATTCAAAATATATTAATTAAATACTCCAAAGAATCTGATTTGGTAGAGATATAAGTAGAAGGTGACTTGTTAGAATATTGGTAACTATAGTTACATAACTAGAATCACTTTATACCTGAAGAATATTTAATTTGACATTTTATTATTTTGGAAAGGGGACAGGATGGCGGGGGGGGGGGTGTTGGTCGGTTAGGGGAAGCTACAAAATATCAATATGCTAGGAATAGTGTCTAATGAAGTGAAAGTCAGGAGGATATTCTGCATGGTATCTGAACCAAAACTGCAACTGACAAGTGTACAGTGAAATTTAAGGGTACAGTTGACTAGTATTACAGGATTTATTATGCGATCTGTGTGCTACAAGTCATGGCATTGTTAAGCTTGCTCTTTGGATATAATCTAATCGCTACCCAGTCACAAGATATGGCCCAAATAGGAGAATAAAGATGTGCTGAAGTACAACTTGAAGGAAATTCTGATAATGTGATCTAGCAATGTGGCCATATTGTAGACAAAACAATCATTTCCTTTAAGGATTGAATAATCAGTGCATTTAACTGGAACCAAACTAGGCTGCAGCGAGGGAGGATGCGGTGCTTGTACAGTGATGGTCTCCTCCTTTGATCGTGTAAAACAATCTATCAGGTATAATATATGTATTTTGAATCTTAAATCTCTATCTTGAATGTTTTAAGTTAAGGTGGGGAAATTTTATACTACATTTTGCAAATGATATATGATCCAGCTCCATGCAGTCATAAACATTCTGACGCAAGAATGCTAGGGGTTAGGGTTAGGGTTAGAGGATTAGGGTTAGGGTATATTAATAAAGATAAAATTAACATATATAGTGGCATATGAAAGTGGCATATAATAGTGGCATACTAGTGTAACAGTGTAATAATAGTGTAATGATAGTGTAATAATATGTAATAGTAGTGTAATTACAGTGTAAAAATAGTGTAATATTAATGTAATAGAGTAATAGTATACTATAGGCTTATAATAGTGGCAACAATAGTGGCACTTTGGACGTGGACAAGGCTTTGATGAGGTTACTTGTTGATTTCTGTATCTTCCATTCTCCAGTTTGCAATTTGAAAATTGATCTTCTAAGTTTGTTAGTAATATGTGGTGTCATTGTCATGGTGTGACAATTCAAACAATCCATGTAGCACACTTTTGTGCGTTATCTTTTATCACCACATATGGTCTCTTTAAATCCTAAAGCGAGTCCTCGATAACCTCTACTCTATTGACACAAGTGTCGGTGGTGATGGGAACGTATTCAGTATTTAATCAAGGTTAAAGCAAACAGAAATCTCTAAATCTTGATGATTCAAAAGATATACTCTAAATGATATGTTCTGAGGCCCACATATTAGTGCTAACCTTAACTCAGCAATGTAGCTAATCGTCATTATTTAACTATCAATTGAAATAGTAACCAGGAAATGGTGAATTTTTGAATGAATAAAACGACTAGAAAAGAGCATCTAAGCAATTCAATTTTCAGATTCTAGCGAAATAATATTGATCCTTGATTTTAATTCATTGGTGATAAAATGCAAATTTAATAAATTTAATCTTATTTTCCCCTAGTACCTGGTAGAACTGATGAATCAACTGAAATCGTTGATTAAAGTTTAATGGTAGTGGGGTCTGTCTGACCTTGTAATGTATTCTAATAAATTTCATGCGAACCATTTTTACAATCAACATCAGTGAGATGAGATGGAAAACAGCAATAGCTACTTATTTTAAAGACTATGAATGTGTATTCAGTGAAACGCATTTCTATCTTGATATTAGACATGAGTTTATATTGTGGTTTGAGGTTCTTGCATTAAAGTGTCGTTTGAAGGTCATCGGTATATTGACCTCAAATTTAAAATGCTAAAAATTGCCAGAACGAAAAAATTTCCATGTAGTTTTTCATGTCCAAGTTAACATCAAATGATTGAGTGCTAAATTAGACAATAAATGTTTCAGTGAGGCAAAATACTTGTAGTCAAATTCTTGTTAAAGTTGGACAATTCCACTTTCCACTTTGAAAAATAACATCATGTACCTCCTTGCAGTTGAACATTCTCATTTTGATTTTTCGTTATGAGGGTTGCATTCCTTGTAACAGGAACCATCAAAGTTTAATTGAACAGTGGCTGCATGTGCGTGACTGCATACAAACACACACACACATACATTAATATATATATATATATATATATATAT
>JAAAKB020248442.1:0-11167 GCA_010014835.2 Apostichopus leukothele | reverse complement strand
GGGCGGGCGGGGGGGGGGGGGGGGGCATCCGCCCCCCTGACTGTATGGACGCTCCGCTACTGCAGTAAACAATGAAACGTGTTTGATATTGCAAAACGCATGGAAATGATTTCAATGTAGTAAGTGACAGTATAAATATAGTGTATAACCGAATTAAACAAAAAAGGTAAAATTACAATATATCTGGTCTTTAAAAACGGAAAGTTAACGATACATCGTTACCATATGCCTTTATTCTCAGCTTTAAGTTTTTCTTAAAACCTTTTTTTGTAAATTATAGGTTAGGAAACTGAATCAGTAGCACAAGCGTATTCGTAATGTAAAACAATATATGAAAAGATTGATGAACTGTTTGTGTACAAACTATCTAAAGTTAATTTTATCAGTGTTAAATAACTGAATGTCTTTCTTTTTCTTAAACAGACGAACCCAAAAAACCAACATATTTCTGAAAATCAACAGAATAGAGTCCTTCATGACATTCTGATTACTTGATGTTAACGAAATATTCAAGACAAAAAATTAGGTGACCAAAGTTGTCAACATTTTACTCATGGTGTGAGAAACTTTCTATCATTTTTTTTCATGTTTTTCTAGTAACCTCGTACTGGAACAGGAAAACCTTGGGCGTCTTCATGGCGATGTATTGAAAAAACCCACAATAAACACAATTGTGGACAGAAATATGGGGAAAGTAGATTATTGGAGAACTCAACTGTTATTTAACCTGTTATTAATGAAGCTGACAATCAAGTTGGTCAATTTTCATTATGCGTACCACTTTAGACGTTTCCGTGTGTACATTCATGAGCCCATCTAATGAGTATAAGTGTGTGCAGCTAAACAAAACTAATTAGTTGGCAATCCTAGACTAACGAAGTGAGGAAAAAATACAACATCAAATAATACTCAGTTTCGCCATTATTAAAAAAAAAGTACTTAAGTTTTGTCGGACATAGGTCACTGAAGAAAACATTTATTAAATTTAACTGATGGCGTAATACCTTCGTGATTAATTTCATTCCATGTAAGTTGCAAATGCATTTACTCAAACTGTAACCAACACGTAAACTAAAAATAAACAATACGGTCATGCGAATGCAACGTTGTTCTAAGCAGAAATAGAAAGAATAACTATTTCAGGTTTAAACTTTACCTGAATTGTCAAACAGTTGAGCTCTCTTGTGCCAGATAGTACAATCTTACACACACATTTCTAGCAGAATGGCTTCTTATCAATACGAGTAAACCGTCCATTGTTAGTGATATGTTTTAACGTAACATATCGTCAACAGACGCTTTCGATGTATTATTTAGAAGTATGTGGCTGATTTTATTATTTTATTAAATGAATATTCAAAATGGTGATCGCCTGTTCCTTTGATGTAATTAACACATCATTCAGCAATTAGCAAGGAGGTTGAATGTTTCTCAGTCATGAATTGTTACATTGACTAGGCAATTTGATTGTGCAGCATGAATACAACACTCCGTCGGTACATTGCAAATATACGGCTAAACCCTTATTTAAGCGATGTATACAGTTAACACAGAATGAAGTTTCATAGATTTACAACGAAACCGAAGAATATCTGCTCGTTTTATGCGGAATCACATATTGATTTTGTCTTGAACCTGATAACAGGTTAATAGTTTGTAAATGCACGTACTTTTTTTTACAATTTTGTGAAACTGGATGTTTAAGTATGAACTAAGCGTAATATGTTGATTTTCTGATTTTAACATGCATGCCTTGACTTTCAAAACTCTCATTGGGATTGTTTTCACTTTAATAATCTTTTTATCACTATCTTGACCAGTCACATTTGTATTCTAATGATGAGTAATATATTATTGGTTAGAACATTTTGAATGCTAACATTTATCTGTGATTGACACATTTATGCACATTTATCTGGAAATGTATTTTATAACCTGCTCGTTTACCTCCATTTCATATGGAACGCAACCGTAGGCGTGATTATTTTGCCGACTAACATAAAACGATTTTCAGAGTTAAAACATTGACACAAGCTTGTTCAAATATTGAATAACAATCGATCCGTCATACCTGGAAGAACTATTTTTAATCTTCTTTTTCTTTGCTTAAAGAGTTTGAGAGTTGTCTAAATCTCGCTACAAAAGTTAATTACCCGGCCAAACTCAAAACTGAGCGATGAGTCTATAATTCACTCCCTGCAAGGACTACTTAGACCACCAGTAACATTAATGTCTGATGATAGGACAGAAGTTTTGCTTCCAAATTTATTCTAGCAGTTAAAGTGTTTGCTTTTTCGTAATGTAGTAAGCTTCCTCGACCAGTTTGTCGTTGTAGGTTTAATACTTATCAGTGAACAGTTTAGTTCGAAGAAGGTCCGTCTCTTTGATCTTTTCCAATTGAGTTAAGGGTTATCTTTTTTTTCCATATATGCCTTGTATCAGGTTAGGCATGATAGAAATATGTTTGGCATGTATCGGAGGTTAATAAGACTCCGTAAGCTTTATCTGTTGTTAGAATTAGGTTTTTCTTGGACCCCAAGTACTTATCTCACATTTGATGGTATAATGCCATCTGGATTTAGCTGGTTGTAGTTAATTGTATTCATTAGTTACCAGTCGTTGTGGTAACGTAAACGTAGAGTCACATGGTCTGATGGTCTACGATAATGTAGCTTATTATAATGAGTAGTCATCTGGCTAAGAACGTGGCGCCATATACATGGCCGGGAAATTCGGAAGCATTAATTTTGTAAATATTTCATGTAATTTATGATAACGAAATATAACCAGGAGAGCGTCTTAAAAATAACTCATGGGCGCTTTAATAGGGAGTGAATCGTATCAATCAAATACCTTATATGCTTTAGAATTGACATGAATGATTTGATCAAACCTTATTAGGTATATTAAAACTAAACGATAGATATCCCACGTGAACCTAGTATGGAATATTTAATAATTTAATACCTTTATATCTTGTTGATATATTGTCATGGTACTGTTTGCAATAAAAAAGAAAAGAATATTAATCGGTAAACCATATCATGTTTTTTAAGAAATACAAAGTGAATCCAAAGTTTTCGGCAAATTGTAAACTTTTTCTTTCATGATTAAACTTGCATTCCGATAAAAAAGGACTAGTCATGGACAGGCTTGTCTATCTTTTCCTCAGTCGCCTTCATTATTGTCATGATGGTGAATTCGACAGCACTTGCACCTTATGCGTACAACGAGATGCACTGCCGATTTTCTTAATCTATCGAGTGGTAAAATAAATGGAAGGTATTGACACCTGCAGCGCAATTAAAATAACATGAAATGTCCCTCTGATCAAGCATTGTCTACTGTAGATTGATTTCCTTGGTTAAATTTAACCCCATATTTAGGAATACATCTTTATCTGTTATTAAATGTGTGTAATTTCTTTGAAAAATGAAACATGCAAATATATTCGTGTCAATTGTATGTATATGTTCATATGATAAGTTGGAAGATTTCACAGCGAACAAAACAATCGAGATTAATGTTTTAACATATTTGTTACCATGGAAACACTTCACACTCGTCATATTGGTGGAGCCATTTACCAAGTTCCAGATTGTCATGGTGATATGTAACGAACATCTAATTAAAACAGTTGCGGGTAATATATCGGTCAGCTAGAAAATCTGAAAACTAAGCTGTGATTTGAAGCCGTTTGTAATATTTCAAGCACCGAAAAACTAGTTTTTCATCAATGTTCTTGTAGACTTGAAAGTGTTTCATTTGTTTGTATACTTAACATGATCCAATAACTGTAACATTTAATTTCATTTAGATAGTAGAAAGTTTAACGTACATTTTGTCAGTCGTATGTTCATAAAAATTGTTTTTGAAGTGCTGTGAATGCATGGACATCTTTTTCAATAACTCTACCCATTGTTTTTGTAATTTATCTTCTCCCATGAGATTGGTAAATGCATTTGCTTTGTTAATCCGTATTATTGAGAATTTATGTTCACTTTTAAAATACTTCTTTTGCTACTTATATTTTCGCTTTTGCTTTAATGTACGAGTCATTTCATAAGGTCACGAATGCTCACGCTGGGTTAGAAATGAGTAAAAATTAGCTTCTTCATCTCTATACGTAGTTAGTTGATATGTTCATATATATTATACATGTCAACTTAATTGAACAATAATATCTCTACATAATGAAACATTTATAACATCAGTTATGTCAAATCATTACCATGTTCAGGGTAACTGAAATACAAAAGACAAAACCCAAACCCAAAATTAACGATAATATACACCAATATAACCTTGTAAGCGCCTTGTAAGCGCAATATTAATCTACGCTCTCACTTCCTTCAGCCATTCATATGTGTTTCTACATTTGGATCCTTCCCTGAATTTGTAACTTTTTGTGTTTGGTGTAAGGATCACTTTCACCATTGGAATTTGTTCATTTTTATTGTTCTTGGATTGTGATAAGATTCTTTATTTTCAACTCATGGGAGCCAACATGTAAGCTTGCTATCCTAATAAGAAGTTTACCCTTCAAGTGACAATTTTGTCTTCAATGACTTCAATGACTTTTTTAATCTCCTTAGTCTCAATGACTATGTTAATCATTGATAAGTGTCTATCAATAGATCCATCACATAAACAAAGAAGAAATTACTCTTTTTTAAAGAAATCTACTAAAAAAACGTTCCCTGTATTGTTACATACGTCATCTGGAAATAAATGCCAAAAGTCAGTGGTACTCGAGGAAGCACTCAATTACATTCATTTTTAAGTAATATCCCTAGAGTACAGAACAGAGAAGTCAAAAAGGAAAAGCTGAGACAAGGGATTAACTATCAAAATCTTGTAACGATCAATACAATCAATTCAGCTTGCCCATACCAATCCATGTTCTCCCAACATATCCTTGGGTCTCTGGAATTCTCGTTCAATGAAAAACAAAACTACTGCCATCTGTAATTTGGTCATTGAAAATAAACTCGACAAATTGGTTATAACCGAGTCATGGTTATAAGGGTATGCTACGGGCGATCATTTTCTTTCTGACCTCACCAAGACATCACCAAATTACAAATTTGATCATTTACCACGCAAATCTCGTGGGGGTGGTCTCTGCATTATTTTCCGTTCTGGATTCCAAATTACGCAGAACGATCATGTTTCTTTTGAATCAGTTGAATGTATACAATTGCGATTATCATCTGGCCCTGCTACTCTAACTTAATTTCCATTTTATGGCCACCAGTTTCTACAAAGACCAAGTTAACATCATATATTTTCTTTAAAGAATTTTCCACTTAGCTGAAATCATTATCTGTGCTATCTAATCATTTTATTTTTGCAGGTGATTTTAACTTCCACATAAATGATGATAATCAAGAGAGACGCCAAACTGTTCTCTGAATTGATTAATTCAGTTGGTCTTCATCAACATGTTCAAGCCCAACTCACCTCGGTGGCTACACATTAGATCTGGTGATATCACGTTTAAAAAATAACATAGTTTGTGTTACAGCAATTTTAACTTATCTCCTTTCAGATCTTTCTGCTATTATCAGTTCTATTCATTTTGCGCGGCCCATTCCAACTAAGAAAATCATTACATATCGTAAGTTGCGTGAAGTTAACGGACAAAACTTCATAAATGTTTCATCACTGGTACTTTATACCGCCCCCAGTACTACTGACCTGGCACAGCATCACACCGGCGTATTGAGCAATCCGTTGGACATGCACGCCCCTCTCAAAACCGGGACAATGTCTCACAGACCCCATGTACCTTTGTATTCTGAGGATATTATAAGCAAGTAAGTCGGCTTTTAGAGCGCAAATTGCTGAAATCTGGATCTGAAGTCGGCCAACAGCTATATTATGAGCAGTGTAAGATATACAATAACCTGCTAAATTCTACTAAGTGATGTTATTATTGTGAAAAATGGCACAATGTGACGACAAAGAACTATAAGATTAAAACACTTGATTATTTACCAACATCAACTTACGATGCTGTCATTCTCAGTCTTGTACTAATAGCTTCTCATTTTTGAGCCCTGTATCAGAAGAAGACATGCGCAAAGCGATTACAGAAAGTGCATCTAAATCCTGCAGTCAAGACCCAGTTTCAAATTGTCTGTTGAAAGAGTGTATTAATGTTTTGCTCCCTGATATTACTAAAATTGTCAATTATTCTCTCTCTCTTCTGGAATTTTTTCAGACTGCATCAAAGCATCGTACATTGTTCCCATTCTGAAGAAGTCTAATATTAAGCCAGATGATCTTAAGAACTACCGACCCATTGCCAATTTAATGTTCATCATTACAATTCTAGATAGGATTGCTGCAACACAGTTGACGGTTTATCTCAATGACAATAATCTTTATGATATTTTACTAGATGTTGACAATGGAGAAAAAAGCAGTACCTGTGTTGTTAGATTATTCAGCAGCATTTGACACTATCGACCCCAATATATTATTCCACCGTACACAACACATTTATGGAATTAGTGGAACTGCACTGAAATGGATAATTTCCTACCTATCAGATCGCAAGAAGTCTGTAATTATTGATTGATGTGCATTCAGACCACCTTCCTTTACAATGGGGTGTCCCCCAGGGTTCAGTTCTAGGCTCTTCAAAATTCATTCTTTATACTAGTCCATTTAGCGATGTTATTCAAGCTCACGATGACAAACACTATATGATATATGCTGATGACACATAATTATACTTGATGTTAAAACCATCTGACCGTAACGAAGGTCTTGGTGACCTCGAAGCATGTGTTGCTTACATTTCCGCCGGGCCATCCACAATAAGCTAACATTAAATGACTCGAAAACAGAAATCATTCATTTTCGATCTAAATTCCGCAATGTCGACGTAGCTTTTCCTTCTATGAATATAGGAACTGTACAATTCAATCATCTCCAGCTGCTAAATATCTCAGTGCTATTATGGATGAGAAGTTTCATCTCAATGCACATATCAGAAATATATGCCGCAAAGCCTCATTTTGGTATATACAAAATTGGTAGAATCCGCAAATATTTGGACCAGTCATCAACTGAACGCTTAAATCATGCTTTTTGTTTCTTCCCATCTTGACTGAAAGAACTCTCCTCTTTATAGTTTACCCAATTTCCAACTCCAACCCTTCAACGTATTCAAAAATCTGCGGCCAGACAGACGTCACATACATATCACCTCCTATCTTACGTCAATTACACTGGTTAAATCTTCAAACACGCATTCATTTCAAAATTCTCCTGATAACTTACAAAACGTATTGCGGTCTTGATCCAAAACATATCTCTGATCTCTGATCTAATTCTACCAATGTAAACTTACGCCCATCAAATAAACTTCTTCTCAAATCAGGACCTCTATGTAAATCATCTTTTAATGGCGACAGAGCCTTTACAACCGTAGCTCCAAAAGCTTGGTTTTCTTTCAATAATCGCAACATACCCTCAATATCTACATTCAAATATTAACTCAAAACTTATTGATTTCATTACATTTTCGGTCTTGTGTATTTGTGTGTATTTGTTCATATGTTTTTTGTACATCGTTTAGGAACTTTTGTGTATTTTGCCTTTTATAAATTGTATTTTTCTAATATAAACAAGTGCCATTTTGAAATGACTTGGTATTTCAAAACGTATTTTGCGATTCATCAGTATTTATTTTTAAAATGCTGATATTCATTGAACGAGTTAATACAGTTAATTCTTACGAAATTGGAAGAAAATAATCCAGAAAAGGACTGGACTAGAAGTTATTCTTTTACTCTTAAAATTGCCTTAATATATCCTGTGTTGTGTGCTCCAGGCAACGGATATAAATGACACTGATATTACGTCTATTAAAATATCACATACGCAGCCCCATGTCGATGCCTATGTGCCCTTGAATGCAGTCGTAATATTTATATTACTATTATTTTGTAAGTTTATGAATGTGATTAATTCTGATTTCTAGACCATGAGCTACTTCACATACTTCAATGTTTTGCTGTGTCGCGTTAAAATGTATGTGAGTGTCAGCTTTAGAAATCTATTACAATAACCTTTTCTTAAACTTTAACGTTCCCATCATTACTGGAATGAGTAGAAAGACATATTAAGTAGTTTGCGTATTGTCATTTCAGAATAATTAATGTCCCAGTGACCAATATTGCTTTGCAAAGGCAGTAAAAGAAGATTAAAATGTGGTTTGTGCCTTTTCGTCACATTCAGTGGGTAAACCGATACAGTTGAAAGTATGTCGTATGTTTAGTCTACCTATGTAAAATAATAAATGCCACAATACGTTAGCTGCTATTAAATGGTTACGTATTCAAAGTGTTATACATATCCCACAATGGTACCGACTGACACAGGGAATGCACAATTATTTTTGCAAATTAGATCATAGCAGCTTCCATTGCCAGAACGGTGATTAATATCTTGAACAGTTCATGCATCAACAACTTTGTTGAATTGTGCTTTATATTCATATTGACACTTTTCGTGATACTGAATGTTTGAACAACAGAAAGCAAACATCTGAAATTTACTCACTGGGGTGCAGCAATAAGAATTGTTCTGTAACTGGTGACGTGTCTTATACTCTATGTTACAACAATGACATCTGTCTGTTTATACCTTTAGATCTGTCATTAGGTAGAGATTGAACGTTGCTTACATTGATTGACTGACTTTCACGTGTCAACGGTCACTCAAAAAGGTAATTAGCAGATCTGTTTCACACATGGTTTAAATCCAACATGATCTAAACCAGTAAACTTCAAACTGACATGTTCAGTAGGCAGCAACTCAAATATGAACTTCCACACGAGTGTTCCGGATGATGTATTATAATAATCCCAATTGCAACCGGATTCTCTACAGAAATTTAATGCATATATGTTGAGTATCATGAGTCGAGCTCACAACTTATAACAAGAATGGCATACTTGCTTGAAAAAAAGTGTACCGTGGAAACTGACAATTTAAAACAAATAAAATCGAGAAGATGAATGCTACATATTTATTCTTTTTCTATGTAAATAAGTGGAACTTATCGTGATTGTGACTGTCAAATCCTAGACTAACATCGTGGATTTTGACAGAGATTTGTTGTTTGGAAAATAGAAATATGTAATGATTAAGTTATTAACTTTGCTATTCATATCAGCATCGTGGTTAGGTCACAGTTACGTCATCAATAATTTCAGGTAATATATTTTCACATTCGATCTCTTTAATTTTGAAGTCTTCATGAACTGTTCAGGGGAATTGATTCGCAAATCAATCCTCTATCCCCTTTTACTACTTCTCGTTTTAAGCTAGTCTACTTCTAACCTAAGTCTGTATGCAAGACAATGCCAACCGAATAGTACCGACCATATACTGTGTCGTGGTTGACACTAGGTGCATTCAGTACGCTGATGACTATGGGCGATTACTGTTGCAATTATATTAGCTAACTTGTAACCGAACTGCACAGGCCTCAAAACACCAACATAAAAACATTCATACCTTTTCAAGGACATCGTGAATACAAAGTACTATCTTTATTTAATCTAAAATGTATGTCAGACTCTGGTTCTTTCAAACTCAGTAACATTTTTGACCTAGTGGTAAGAAGTCGTCAAAGTTTATACCAAAAATTATCCTTTTCAGAGAGGACTTAACTTGGTTTAGCGATATTAAACGTGAAAAGTGATTTACATTATGGAGAGAATTCTCTGAGAGTTAGGTAGAAACGACATTTGTTTTGCTAGAAAAATGAGCAAATGTACACGTTCACTTCTGTCACCACGACACTCTGTTAGGCTGTTATATATCCAACTTCTCTTTTCTTGTAGTACTTCTGAATTAAAATATCGTCATGTTTACAGCCACGATTGCCAGTAACTTTCGCGAACCATGATATTATTAATAGGTTAACGCTTCCATTCTATTGTAGTTACGCTTTCAGTTGACATCGCTCTTCGATCTTGGTTCATAGATATTTTAAAGGTTTTTCTCCGTTAGAAAATATGTGTAAAGTGAAAAAGAGCAAAATTATGTGAAAGATAAAGATTTAGAATGGGGCATAAACTCGAAGAGATATTACTTGTTGTCTTGAAAGTGTCTCCAAATTAACTTCAAGTTTTGACAAGAGAGAAAAAATGTAAGTAGAAGTTTTGCCTTCACCTTTTTCCTTAAAGTAAGTTAAAGTACAATATGTATAGTTATCCTGATCTACAATAGACTGACTTCTTTAAGTTTTCAATGATACAGACAAAAAAAAAAACAATTTACCACAAAATGCGACCCTTTGCTTCGAACGAGATTTGACATAGTGACAAGAGCAATCAAGCATAACATACTAGACAGTGTTGACTTCGGTTGCCAACTGAAGCAAACAGTATATATATTACAATCAAATTCACGTGTTTGCACTAGAACTGCCCTCTTTTGTTTGAATTTAATACCAAGGCTCCTAATATCAAACTTCCCTTTTCGCACAAGTGTCAAGAATAAATATCCATTTGCGTACTGATAGCCTTTCACTGTATAAGGAAACTTGTTCAAGTATGTCTATCGCACGGCAGAGGTTTAAGGTTACAAATATGGACACGTATTTGTTGTGCATACCAACACAAATAGTATGTGAACGCAAAAAGGGCAAAATTCGTTAACAACGTCCTGCGAAAAGGGCAAACTTCGTTAACGTCCTGATTTGAGCCCAAGTCCCAAGAAAGAGATCGTTGAAAGGGCTGGTGTATATTCCTTGAGTACCAATTTAAGTTACAGGAAATCCGTTATTCGTCAAATTTAACATTTAACTAAACATAAAAACCTGATGAACTTGATTCCTTGACTTCTTGGCTGTATTGAATACAATGCACTATGTCGTAGTTTGCATGTGCGACGTATCCCACTGTCTTTATTAGAGTCTAAAGGGAATAACTGGCATAAATGCTTAGGTATAAAACAACCATAATATTAGCATATATGTCCTTGTATTGGCAGCATGTCATATAAATGTCTAAATAAGTCAACTGATATCAGGGACGTAGCCAGGGGGGGGGGGGGAGCAGGGGGAGCGACGGCTCCCCCCTTCCAGGGTCGAAAAAATTTTTAAAAACTGTCGTTTTTTAGCAGGGTATTTTGTCAGTGC
>JAAAKB020248432.1:0-11168 GCA_010014835.2 Apostichopus leukothele | reverse complement strand
CACACGCCAAATGCGTGTGAGTTGGAATGTCTGTATATATGGTAATACTGTAAACAACCCATGAACTGATTTATACGTCAAGGCTGCATATTTACCATTTATATCCTAAAGTCACTTTCAAATGAACACATGCAATGTTTATCCCAGTGCTTTTTTAGTGATGTTACTACTGTTAGTGATGTGAGGAGATACATTGCATGAGTGCATTTTTGGTTCCTTGCTGGAAGCAAAGTAACCTATGCAGTCAGGTTGCCGTGTGTTTGGCAGTAGTGATGGATATTTGTCATACTTGCTATGTAGATGTTTTATAGTGAGAAGGTGTGCCTTATCGTTTTTGGTGTGGATTCGAAAATTAATGAGGTTATGGGGTCAAATGTAAAAATCTTTACATTGCAATAACTCTACAACCTTAAGTCAGATTGTAAACAAACTACGCATAGAGTTGTTGGTTAATAGCTCTGGTACATGTAGGTTTAATTTATTTGGGACCATCTGGGCCTAACATATTTCCAGGCCCATTTTTTTTGCTGGGTGGCCCAATTTTTTTCTACCTCCAGTGCATTTTGGGACACATTCTTTGGGCCCAAATTTGTGGGGCCCACATTTTCTTTACATTGCAAGAACCCCACAACTGTAAGTAGGATTGTAGCCAAACTTGGTATCTATTTGTTGGTTAATACCTGGTCGGTACAATTAGACCTAACTAGTTTGAGAACATCTTGGCCCACTAAAAATTTGGGGGCCTTTTTTTTGGCAGAGTGTGCACAAATTTTATTAGCTCAAGTCTTGCAAGTGAGTGCTCAACCCTCTAATGTGGGTAGAGCTTATGTGATACTGTATCTGGGAAAATGTCTGTCTCCCTTTAAAATGCCTACTTCTACAATTGCTGGCTGATTTTTGCAGCGAAGATGCCACATTGGAATGGCAATACAGCTAGTTAATGAATAGATGATTGGATAAAGGGAAGTGGTAATTTTTTGCAATTTACATCATTTTTCAGTGTCTCAGCATTCTTCTTAGAGTTCTCACTCCTTTGATAATGTGGATATAGGATATGGTAGTGAGCTTTATCTGGATTTCTTTGAACACCGAGGAACTCCCGGAAGTTCCGTCCATCTTTTTAAGAATCTCTGTGCTTCCCCATATGGTCATATTCACAATCAGTGGTGTAACTTTCAATATTGGCACATTGCTTTGTAACTTAGTGACCAAATACCAGAATTCTTAGATTTTTTGCCATTTAATGATCCTAAGTGAAGTCTACCTTGGGTAGCTTAACAAACTTTCTAGGTTTCTTCAGGTGAAATTGGTGGCCATAAATATGCTTAAAATATGCTAGTTCAGCCGTACATTCTCAATTACATTTTACTTTTTGGTGGAAGGTATTTTCCAATTCTTATTTGGTTGATATTATGAACAAGTGTCCAAGCTAAAATGCAATTGTGTTCTCCAGGTTTCCTTCCTTTTCTTCTCCAAGGACCGGTTGCTAGATTTTGTCGTTTCGGAGGTGACATTTTCCTGAACAATTGGTACCTAAGTTTAACTGCAACTAAGTTCTAGTTAATCAGTGTAGATTTTGTTAAGTAAGGTTACAATATTACAATAACTAATGTGTCTAATATCTGTGGCCTAAAATTGTTTTCATTTGAAATTCTTTTTCTTCACCTCCGAAACAAAGCATTCTCAACCCCGACTTTTATGTAAACAATAGTTTAGCCATATTGAACTTATTAAAATACACCTTAACTCCTCACGTAATATTTGAGTAAAAGTTGTGACGACATGATCATTCTTTTTAATTTCTGGGAGATTCTTAACTTTCCGTTAACATGCGTCACCACCGAAACACCTTGTTACCTCCGAAACAGGTTAGTTGGAATATGTGATCTCTACTTATCCAATAAACACCTTCCTTGGCTAAAACTCATATTACAGTAATTCTGCAGAGGTGTAGCGACCAGTATGATAATATGTTTGGAAAGGTCCTTTATTAATTATGTTAAATTTGAGTTAAACTGTAAATTATTGTTTCGGAGGTGATGAAATATTGTTAACACTAAATTTTTACATTTCTGCTGTTTGTGTACCATAATATAATATGCTAATGGATGACTTGATCTCCCTTAGAAATTACTGTAACAATCTGAAGAAATTAATAATGAAACTCTCACATACATAGTTGATGAATAAATTACAAATATGTGTTCTTTTGCCACTTTATCCCCTTTCTGGGCACGAGATAGCATGCCCATTGCTTACATTAGTGCTATTAATATACTGGAATGAAATGATTGATTAGTAAAGAAGTTCTGTCCATAAAAGATCACAATCACCAAACATGCAGTTTTTAAAACTTTATTAACATGGGACAAATTTATCAGATATTAGCTTAATCTGCCTGTGGTCTTTGCTATTGTTTCGGAGGTGACATTGATTGTTTACATGTAATATACTGAACTGTCCCTTTGTTCGAGCATATTTCTGAAATATTCTGCTAGTGCATACATTTGTGCTGCAGTTGTACGTTACATTCTGTGAGTTCTACAGTGCTGTTGAGTACATGTTCACAGGTTTAATTTTGCACCATGTTGACCTGTAACAGTATACATATTAATTTACATGATTCCCACAATTACCACGGAGGGCTCTACTATTTGGTCCAGGTAAATATCCTACAAAAGTTCAGAATATTTTTTACAAAATGTAGACCTGCTTCTGTAACATTTGCAGCAAAAAGAAAGTATCTTATTGCTCTTTAATGAGCTGTTGTTATCACAGCAAATTGTCTAAAAAGAGATTTCCCAAAAATACATTAAATTTGAACAGGGAATTCCCCTCCCTTTTCTTAAAGGGTGTGAAGACTGGCGCAAAAAGAAACGTCTAATGCCGGTAATCTGACCTACTGTAGTTTCAATGAGGTGTAACAGAAGTGTTAGACACCACCATCGATCACAGAAAATACACACAGAGCTTGCTACCTTCGGTAATTAGACACTAGTGTACAGTCAGTACATACAGCTGCGGTCAATCCCCACAGCACAGTGTACAAACGATACAGCGATGGACATCTCAGGTCCAGCTAAAGATAACAAGGTACTGTATCACGTTTCATTACTGTCTGCATTTTGTAGCGACACAAACAAAGTGTCACTTGCAAGCAACAGAAAGTTAACTTTTTCAGATGGCCGCACGCGGTTTGGGGCGAGTCTCCAATGCTTTTAACAACCAATTACAAACAACTTCCTTTATAGAGTGAACACTCATTTAATTCTAGATTGTTGCTTCAGATGGTCTCTTAGGCCTTGTTCACATTTAAGAATGCAACCTGGGCGATTATTGATATTAGGTCCGCGAGGAGGATCAACTAGTTAAGAACAAGACGCATTCACATTTCAGAACGAGTAAGTTTCGTCTGCTACTCTGCATGCGAGATTAATATACTGCGCAGCCATGAAAAGGTCATATCAGCTGTTTACATTCCCCCTGTGCTTTGGCATTGTCTTATGTGCTGTACTAGTACGTACTACTCAGTACACCACTGCACGGCAACGTACAATCACATTTTCATAGTCAATTTGTATATGGACAAATTGTCCCGTACGTCACATGTCCTGTACGTCACAGGACAATTTTCATTTGTGTAATCACTGTACCGGAATGGCTTCATATATTTTTCTAATATGTTACAGCTTAGCCCTTGGAAGGTTAGGCTATTCACTAGTGATAACAGCTTGATCACTGCCCTCCTAATTTTAGAGGGGTTTCAGCTTTGCTCTTTAGTAAAAAAAACACAAAATTCTCTGGTCCCGTACGTCACACTGTACATTAATTAAGATGGGACCTAATTAAAGCAAGTGTAGGAAATCTTCATGAGTTTGTAATAAAGTAGCAGCAATAACAAATATGAAAACCTGAAAAAGTTTCTGGAAAATAGATTTTTTATAACTTTTAGACACATTTAAGTCTCTGAAATGTCCCGTACGTCACAGTGCAAACAGCTTGGACCTGCCCATATATTTTATATTTTCAACGACAACATGTGCAGGCTATGAAAGAACCTGGAAATTGGTCTAAATGTGCCTTGTCCCAAGACCTCTGTATTACATATTTATTAGATCTTAAGACTTTGTTATCACTTTCACTACCCAGACAGACCCACAACCTCTCAGATGTTAGACTTCCCGGCTACCGATGCCAAGAGCACTCCGGATTTCTCTAATCGTCTCATTCACTGTATACGATTTCCTAATGCATTTTTAAAAGCAAATCCCCAACACCTTACAGATTTGCTATTATACTTTTTAATATGTGAGGTTGAGTAACCTCATTAATAAACTAAAAATTTGCTATATTACGATTTAATTATTACAATTCTAATCAATATTCATGAGCGATCCTTTTCGTACCACCTTACTATCAGAGTTGAACAGGCTTAATTTGCATGGTTATACATCTCAGAGAAACTGCATTTCCGTGAACGAGATAAAGCATTTCCTTCACCAGACGAAGAAAAGTCCTACAAATTGATATTTGAAAGCAGAAGAGACATAGAATTTGAGTGAGTTCTTACAGGGAGCGGTCCCCAGTGCATACCTTGAGTACGACCTCCTCTTGCGATCTCTTCGTGATCGTGAACGACTCCTCGACTTACTCCTCGAACGGCTCCTCGAGCTATGTTTGGCTTTCCCGTCCCGTGATCTACTTCTGCTCCTGTCCTTCTTACGATCCTTGCTGGAGCTATTATCGGACTTGACGCTGAAATAAACAGACAGATCAAATTTGAACATCGGCAGCATTGTATGTATGTATGTATGTATGTATGTATTTTTTTTAGATCCTCCTGCAAGCAGGAACTCGCGAAGAAGCTATCATTGGCTTAACAAATCCGCAATCTGACCAAAGTCAGTCTCTTAGATTCATATTTAACGTCCATGATTATGAATTGTCAATTATCAACAACGCTGTAACTGGACGACATACATTAATCTTGGAGTGACTCGAACTCGGGACCTTATGATTGAAAGGCACTGGCGATAACCACTGAGCTAACACTCCACAATCCTGAGCTGCATTGTAGCTCGACTGAATCTTGCAGAGTGACCTGTTCTAACGAACGATCGTGCATCACACACTATGAAATAAAACACTTCCCATGTGGTATCTATCTGTAACAGATATTTTAACTCAAACTTGAGATGCTGTCGCTCTTCACTACTCTGTCCTCTTGCAAATAATGGAAAGGTTGTCAGAAGCTTTCATCACATCTCCACACTTCTTTCACAGTGCCCTGACATTTCATTGAAACTCTACTTCTTCAGACTTCTAAAAATGCCCTCAAAAGGTTACGATGCCCTTTGCGAACCTTAATTCACGCCTTGTCGGACAGTTATGATCGGGCCGATCCCTCACAAAAAATAAACGGGGTCGATATTTGAGGACTGACCTTCTCTTGACCTCTCCAACGGGGGGAGGAGATCCCGATTCTGCAATTGGTTTCTTCTCCTTCTCTGGTGATTTTGATTTTGACTTGGACTTGGACTTTGATTTGGATCTAGACCTGGAGCGAGACTTCTTCTCACCCTCGTCTTTCGGTTTTGGTTCCCAGTCCCATTTCGCAGGTCTGGGTTTGTACCTGAAGGGAGAAATTTTAAGAGCAAGGAAGAAAAAGTTAAAAACAAAACCTGAAAAGGGCAAGATCTAACCAAATGGTTCGCTAATTCAAGTTACCTTTCTGCCACACATGATTTGAAAGAAGTTCATCGACTGCGAAACAAGACATCAATTTTCAACTTCCTAAGTGTTAGGGTATGCTGACCCCTATATATACATTTTACTTTTCAAGGGAATATTCTGGCAAAAGCAAGCACCCTGGTAGCCCTTAAAACTAACAACTAAATAAGCAGTTCTGTGATATGTTTTATTGACATGACGATTAAAACCCTAATTATGATGCTAAGCTGTTGCTAGGTAATATTATCGCTATGACGACTCACTCTGCGGATTCAGAGTCTCCCTTCTCGTCGACCTCCTTCCCCTCCTCCGTCTTCGTCCCGACTTCACCGTTCTTCTCCTTCTCCTCTTCTTCCTTCTTCTCTTCTGCTTCCTTTAGCTTGGCTTGTATCAACTCCTGCTCTTGCTAAAAAATACCAGAATAGAAAAAAGGTAAAAAAAAATACTCCAAAAATAACCTTCATTGCTCCTGAACAGTGCACTCATGAATGGTACATTTACTGTTTGACGAATGTGCCCCCTTAGCATGTAACATCATAGTTAAGTTTAGTTTAGTAGAAAAAAAGGATCAGTAGGGACACTCATGTCCCCATCAAGGACCCTATAGGTGAGAAAAAAAACTGAAGCCACAAACACTCAGACCCGATTACAATGCTTAAAGTGCTTGTCCAAAGCATTCTTAACCCATTCACACTACTTGCAAGTACAACTTTCTCAGGCAAACCGTTCCACTCATTCACAACCATGTTAGAAAAAACGTTATGCCGAATATTAATCCTACTTTTGTAGTTTAAGACAATGACCTCTGGTACAACTACTATTAGCAAACATGAAAAAGTCAGTGAAGGATAAATTGTCAAAATCATACACAATCTTGAAAACCTGAATCAAGTCACCACGTAACCTCCGAAGCAAATGTTTGTTATATGTAACTAGCATTCGTTTGCAGAAGTAAGTTAGACTCTTACAGCAATTATTGTTCACACATGTGTGTTTAACCCAAACTGTATAATTCTTATATTGTATTGATTATCTGTGGTTGTTGCTTTCTCAAAACCTAGAGTAGACTTTTTTAGTGTCCAAGAACCAAATATAAATTAAATGTTGCAGGATTAGTTATAAAGCCTGGGTGAATTAGTAGGAGTGGAATTAGTGTCTTTAAAATTGAAAGCTGCATTTTGTGTTGGTTTTTGTTACAATCTGGTATTAAACATTCATCAGACAAGATTCTTTAAGGAAAAACCGTGCAGATACCTGATTATGAAGATAACCCGATCTATGATTATGATTACTCTGGTCAACCAACATGGCACCCTGCATGAAAGTTATGAGTCTTGAAAGAAAGGTTTGCAAAACAATACAAATTCAGAACTTCAAAACAACCAAAATGGTTATGACCACACATAATTCTGAATGGGGAATGAAACTGGATTTTTGTACTTTTGAAGTTGAAAGCTGTATTTAGTATCAATTTTTTTCTAAATTTGATGGTATCTGACTATTAAACAAAAAATTAGACCACTTGAAGAGATATTAAATCGGTTACATTCAGTCCACCTAAATTACATCAGGAATGATGAGATTGAACATTACAAGTTTGCAAATGAAAAATAAACTATCACATTAATCTGATACGGTACCAGCAAATGATGGTAGCCAACGAGACGTCTGTATAATTAGTGGCTGGGTTATTAAAGTATTTATAAATGTTACCATGGAAACTGTAACTTTAAGTGATTGTGCACTTTTTAATCTGTGGGACTATACTTTGATCAGTGAATTTATGTCTTTGTGAATAAATTTTACATTATGTCCAAACAATTTTGCCATTTACCTTCCTCCTCCTCCCACTACCCCTCCCCCCCCTTCACCTCCCTCACACCAGTGTTTCCTAAAATTAAGCTCTACGTATTTACTTCACTCTTCTCGTTAGCTGTCTCCACACAACATATACAGTCCAATATACCCAGATATGGTAATATTTTAGTGCTGTGCAACCCATTGATGTGTTTCCCTTTGAAAATCTGACTTAACTTGAACAAGTATCTTTCACTGTCTTGGTTTATAAATCGTTGGTATATTGTGTGCGTCAGTGACATAAGTGTAAGAATGTAAGTACTTCTTTAGCAGTACATTCCTCTCTTCCCCCATTGGGAAGACTTTTCATACAAAGTTGGTAGAGTAATAATAAAATAAATAAAACCCGGTGCTTATATAGCGCCTTTATCACAATAAATAGTAGTATCAAAGCGCTTTACACAGCCAAAAATATATAAAAATAATATAAGAAAAAACTATATAAACCAAAATAAAGTAAAGATGAGACTAGTAAAAAATCTACAGATTAGTAAAAAGTAAACATAATCAAACCAATAAAGAAATGTCAAATACACTGTTCACTGTATATAAAATAAAGTAAGCCCTTAAAAACAAACGAAGGAAAAATAATTCTTGTAAAAATGGATTTTTAAAGATTTTCGATATACGTCAATGGAGGGACTGTCACGAATACCAGAAGGTAAGTTGAGTAATGGGCCCACGATAGTTAATGCTCTCTCACCAACCTTCTTTACCTGGGTATGTTTTCAAAGACACGTCTTATCAACACTGGATCTCAGGGTGCGTCGAGTTATTAATGTGACAACGTGCAGAAGGTACACTAAGATAGTAAAGTATGACATACTGTACATTGATGTGATGGCGTCTGTATCAATTAAAAGTGACTGATAGGGCTAAAGACATGCTAATTAAGCCTTGCTAATGTTCTAACCTTGATGGTGTCTCGGTCCACAAAATACACAATATATCAATATGTCTACTAACATATTGTTACAACTCTTTCAACTTAGAAGTTCACAGAAAGTTCGGCTATTCCATAATCACCATGGCAACTAGTATAATTGTAGCATTGCATCATGGGATCTAACCATAGCTCTAATAGGCGACACTTAGTACTAAACTAAATATGAGTGCACCACAGTGACGGGTAATCAGCATCATAACAATACATAACAAAACTAATAAATATCCCAAATGTAGGTTCTCGTTTGACCCATAACCTAAAGTACTTTCCAAAATCTCTCGTTAATTCAATGTAGGTTAGATCATAACGATACACACATAAGATGATAATGATTGATGGTATAAGTGCCATAATCAACCATTTAAACATAATTTTAACCATCAGTTAAAATGACACGGGTCTTACACAGATGGCAATTATAATAATTATGACTGCACCTGTAGACTCATAGCTGTTACAGGTAAACAACACTTAAATAATAAATACATTCTGTATGCATTCTGCCATTACAGGAGATCAAAATAATAAGTACAAAATTACACTTAAATAATTGAGGGCTACTATTCTGTGTGCGCATTGCCATCACAGAACTAATATGTATTCATTAACAACTAATCTACACTAGGCATGCACAATGGAAATGACTAGGCTCCTGGATCTGGGACAAGTTGAAAGGTGATCTCTTACCTGTATGGAAATTAATATAATTAATATCTAATAGTCTTCTAGTTTGTCTCAACTGCAGATGCACGGCAGTTTGGAGTGTCTTGGTGAATGGTGGAGTATTGCTCGCAAACTTGGGTGTTTTAAGCAATTTTTAAACAAAGAGAAGCTTTGAAAGAAATAAGTTAAATAAGTTATTCAGACCAGACAAGATTTAACTTAAATTAAGACTTGGCCATACATTCTCCAGGAAGTAGATCAACTGTCTTCTCACATGTTTAACTTATTCCACCAGAGATTACACAGCATTGAATAACTCTTAACATATAAGGGGAGCATAAAACAAAGCCTGGCCTGTTAGTACTGGATTCGGAAGGGGAAAAGTGGTCAACTACACCCTGTCTCGCACCGAATTCTTAAGACACACTGTACAATATATGCAGGAGAGGATATGAAACTTACATAAAATGTTATTGATTTGTATGAAAATGTGAGATGCAAATTCATATTCCTTTATCTTGCTTTAGAAATAAGAACATTTGAGCACAGCTATAGTTACTCTATAAAAATTGGAGGTTATTCATAAATCATTTGGCCAAAGAAAAGTCATTGTGTGAAATCTAGTGTGAAAGTTGTTTAACAACACCTAGAGGCTTGAAGCCAATCTTCTATTACACCGTCATATGTACACACACACACAAAAGAACTCATCTAGAGGGATTTAGAGTATATACAGCATGTGATATCAGTTGTCTTTTCCAGGCACAATTTATTGCTTTAGAAAACAGATGAAATTAAATGGGTTGAAACATGTTTAGTTTAAGGATTTCATTTATCTATACAGTTGGACGATATTGCTAGTATCTTTAATTTCCTGCACTACGTGAGTAACTGGAATATTAAATCTCTGAGAATATTTACGAAAGTCAAATCCAGATCTTGGAGATATCAGAGCTGTCAGAGATGAAAGTGCATTCCTGTAATGAGCGTTAGCTGTGTTACATATATACTGTTGCAAGTTGTCGCTATGGTTACAAATTAGCGAATTCTGCAGAATATCGTGAAAATATTGTAAACTTTGCATCACTTTGACTCATTATGAAGACGAAAGTTGTCACTTTAGCCAGATAATGCATCATCTACAGTAGCAAAGTGTGTGTGGAGATCGATTAATACTTTATGCATGGAAGAATGAAAAATTCACACTGCTCATTATCTTATTGTGTGCGTGTGCGTGTGTGTGTGTATATATAGTGGAATTCTGCCAAGATGTTTTCATGTTTGGTTCAGATAGGTGGCTCCAGGAAGAAAAAGATGAAGATGATAAGGAGCAGAATGATGAAGATGACAATTGAGGAAGGGGAGGGATGATTAATGGTCAGGATTTGCTTTTGAAGCGGTAGGATGGGAGTATAGTTGATTAAACTTCTTTTTCAGGGCAAAGTTGTAAAAAATGGTTGGGTCCAGTTTAGTTTCTTTAGAAAACTTGGTCAGTGTTTTTCCCTCTTGTTTATGTGACAAATTCATTATTTAATATTGTTGGCACTTGAAAGCTGCTATCTCAATTTTGGTGGATTGAAAATTCATTCAAATTAAATGAGTGATCAATCAATATTCAGATTTGAATCGTAGGCTATAACTGCATTAACCAGAAAATGTTTTTTTTTTCCTTTATATATTTTAGAAATACTGGTTCCATCACATTTGTTTGCATAGTCAGTAGAGATCTGTTACATGAACTGTGATGTAAGGGAAATAGATATGTGTCAGGGTGACTAACTGGAAATCTCCAGCCATGCCATAAATCAACAGAGGGTGCTGTCATATTGGTCCTTTCTAGTTTAACAAACTTAAAGGCATTAAAGACTCGCCCCAAACGGCATGCCGCCCTCTGAAAAAAGTTAACTTTGCGTTGCTTGCAAGTGAAGTTTTCTTCTTGTCGCTACAAAATGCAGACAGTAATGAAACGTGA
>JAAAKB020248422.1:0-11172 GCA_010014835.2 Apostichopus leukothele | reverse complement strand
GCGGGGGGTGTACGTGCTTCAGTTGTGGTGGTTGGCGGGGGTGGTGGGGGCTGTCTTGGCAATCTTCCATCTAAACATCTTCCATGGCCCTGATGTATTTGTTTGGGCAAGAGCACAACGAGTTTCTTCAAATATCATGCATAGAGAGTCTGGATTAGGGTTTCCCTAACTTTATCCCCCACGAACCCCCTGTGGATGTCAGAGTTGTCCACGAAACCCCAACTTTTCGAGACACGATCTGAGTTATTATTATTCTTTAATACGCATAACAGTGATTAGTAAAAGATCAAGTTCATAGTGTAATATTGTAATGAGAAAAAGCAAGAGATGAACAAATCTTTATTTTGAAACTCTAAGATCAGATCACAAATTGTATCACGCATTGATCACCCTACGTATAACGAGCTGCAGTCAATTACTCTAGTTTTTACTTTTAGAAACGTCTCACGAACCCCATGGGATGGACTCACGCACCCCATGGGGTTCCTGCACCCTAGTTAGGGAACCCCTGGTCTAGATCGAATTTATAGAACTATATTTTCTTTTACTGAAGACAGTCATGATATTTCATGTTCAGATCTAAGACAAATTGCAGTCTTATATGATCAACCCCTGAGCTTGTATCCTTCCCGACATGGAATTGATTTTGGTAATATTAGGGGCTATCGACCGTCTGCCTTCTTCATTTAAGCACTAAAACACAATATATAAACCACAAAAACAAACACGTCGATTATCAGTGCATGACTAAACACGTCTAATAATAAACTATGAATGGGAACCTATAGCAGATCCCAATCTAATGATTGCAAAATGGGGAGCAAAGTTCATGAAGTATGCCGAATTTTTATAGACCTTAAAGCCAATAATTACATTTGATAACCTGGGATATTTACCGCGAAAAAAACAAAAGTGCCTCCAGCTTGAAGTGGCGTCTGATAAAGAACGATTTAAAACATCGTCAAGTTTTGACGAGGTCCGGGATTGTTAGAATACTGGAAAGAGCAAACGCTCTTATCATTTCTGTGAAGTTAAAAAGTAAACGATATAAAAGATTTAAAAAATCCTTTAGCAATGCAGCCATCTGTTTGTGTAAATAAGCAGAGACGCCATCAGTTAGCCCCTAATCCTTAGGTCGGTCGTTTTACTATAAATATGAGGAAAGCTTCCGATTAATCTTCAAACTTAAACAAAAACTTCAACTCGACGTTCATATCATCAACGTCTAATTATTTTCATCGTTTTAAGAAAGGGGCCAAAATTAACGACCGAGAAACAAGATGTCTGCTCCTTGGGTCATCCTGTTACTTGCGCTTTCAATTTCGATCGGTGAGACAGAGGCATCTCATTTCAGAGGAGGTCTCATTACCTGGCGACCTGTCGATCCTATACCTAGTAGTAATCAAAGCAACATTCCACAGGTACATGAATTTGTTAATTTATTTTAATTACGTCATCTTTTCTCTATATTTTCAGTTTTTCTTCTATACATTATTTTTTATGCGTTATTTTTTGCTGGTTGGATAAATACCTAACTATCGTTTTGTTTTAAATATTTGCACGGGTGCATTAGAATAAGTGTATTCATGGTTGTAGTAGGTATAGAAGCGACGGAGGGATTCGCTTGGGGTAGTAGAGAGAGAGAGAGAGAGGAGGGAGGGGGTAACGTTCCAGTAGCTGTTTATTCTTTTCTAGTGCATAGAGATAAATAGTTGGCATGCGCCCGTTCTTTTGATTAGAACTAACAGCGGGAACGACTGACTTAAAATGAACAAAGTGATTCGATTACCAATCTTTTTTGCTTCAGTGTTAATATGTTTTGTAAGCAAGTTAGAAAGTAATGTAGTCTAAGTTATGTTTTTCAAAGCAGACTGTATATGCTCGGTCAATACCTGTTGTGATATACCGTATGAACGGCAAACAGCTTACTTAGTCCAGTGGCGGCAAAAAAGGGGGAATGGTGGTCGCCCCTACCAACATAATGCTTGTCTCCCCCCCCCCCTCCCGCTTTCACCCCAGTCGGCTGCGATAAAACATAACTGACCCTCCCTTACTTCCAAAGTTCCATCATTTGAGTAATATATTATGCTTGTCATTAAGCTTCTGAAGAAGATCCTGCTATAGGATCGAAACGTCAGGCCTACTCCCTTGTACACATTCTCTTACACAGGCTCGTTAGTGGATAAACAGTTTGGTAACAGTTGTTCTATTTTAATATATTAGGGTAACAAAATGCTAAAACTTCGGGAGACTTTGCCCCCTAATCCCGCACAGGGGCTTTGAAATACATTCCAATGAAATTGAATTCTACATTGCTACAAGAGAACTTTATGCACTGCACCGGGCATGGAATACTTTCCACATAACTAATTAAATTCATCTTTCTGACAGTCATGTGTTTTTGCGCTTTAAAGTTGCTACGAAAAAACAAACAAAAAACCGCAAAACACAATCAATTCAATAGATATTGAATTCTCTCTCCCCCTCTCGCACATAATACTCGCTACGAGAGAACAAAGAAGATCTGAACACACTTGAGCTTCTGGGGGCCTCGCCTTCTGTACCCTCACTAGCCTCATTCCAGAGAACTGTAGGTGTAATTCATCTTCCGAAATGTTCTTTTGCGCGCCAAAATCGTGTGCAGTGCTGCAGCTTCTGACTGGGCTCTCATTCAATAACTGTGTACTGTTGCTATTGTAAAGCAAGTTGCCGCTGTTGGTTGGTTTACTTTTAGAAACCATTGTTCAGCTTGTCACTACAGTCGGTCGCAAAAAGGGGAGTCGGTCTTGAATTCGATTAACATCCCTGTCGACAAACTGTGAATGTACGGACCCTGGTAATATGACAATTTTGAATGTAATGTACATGAAAACTTTCATAAAATAAAATTTGACAAACCAAGGATATGTGGGTTGGGGATATAACGTGGGCCCTAGCCCCCCAACCCCCCTGGTATGTGCACTTTTAACAGGTGCCTTTTTGCACTCCCCCCCCCCCCCCCCCAACTGTCGAAAAGGCTCTCATACTGTTGATTGCATTATAGGTATTGTTCATTTCATAATTTTGTTTTAGATATACTTTTATATAGATAAAAGTGCATTTCATATATTCAATATGAACGTAGAAATGACCCAGAACTTTACAATTTCGAATGTTCTTTTAAAATTCAAACGCGGATCCATGAGGATGGGGTGGTAGAGTTATTATAGACCTATTTTATGCACCAGTGAACGTCTATA
The DNA here is from genome assembly GCA_010014835.2 of Apostichopus leukothele. Taxonomy (NCBI): domain Eukaryota; kingdom Metazoa; phylum Echinodermata; class Holothuroidea; order Aspidochirotida; family Stichopodidae; genus Apostichopus; species Apostichopus leukothele. The sequence continues at coordinate 7,933 of JAAAKB020248422.1, read as the reverse complement.
TTTGTTTGGTCTGGTAGGGGGACCTTCATACATTCGAGACGGCTTCAATCGCCCCAGGGACACTCCTCCTACTTGTTAAAGTATTCTTCCCGCCACTAAAAGTGATATGAAATATAAAATGAAAAAGTTCAATTTTCTGCAATGGAATAAAATAAGGGGATACTATCTTTAACAAATTGAAAACAAATTTCCAAAGGAACGTCTTAGTATTATTATTTGTCTATATTTACCTTGATTTTCCCCAATTTGAACAACATATCAAATTGACGCATACATGGCAAAAAGGGCAAACAGTCTTTGTATTCGGCTTTGTTTTGAAAATCATTATGTGGGAAATATTATCCAACTCAACCTAGGTTAATTTACCAATGCTTGACAAATCAGTGACGTGCGCAAAGGGGCCGGGTTTATATTTGATTTTGAGACTACGGCTCCGTTTACGCTAGACCACGATTGTGATAATGAACCCCGCGCTCGGAATCCGATTGTTTTGTCGTGTAAACGTGGATCAGGCCCCAAGATTTTAACCCCGCGATAGGCTAGTTCGAGGAAGAATCAAATCCCGCCGTTGGTGTTAAATTTGCTATGTAGACGCAATTCGGGGTTAACCCGAGATTACTGGTGCCTTTTACCTTCCGTTGATGTTTGTTATGCGCGTTATTTGACACAATATACAGTACATGCACGTGACACGGATTACAGTTTCGCGCCTTTCTTTCTATAAAGCAATGCACAATTTCCAGTTCGGTGATCACAAGCGAGGGGTCAGATACCAAGCACGTGGTCTAATGTAAACGCGTTGAAAAGGTTCAACATTTATTTACCTTGTGCTGATGCTGAACACCGTGTGGGGGAGGGGGGGGGATCCGCAATGTACACGCGGCATCTTTGCTAGAACTTAAAGAACCAGGGACCTTTCAAACATGCCTTGAAACATTCCTTTGTACATTATTTAATTTCCCAATAGATTGAAATATCTTACCGAATGTCATGGCGCCGCAGTGCAGGAAGTCATCATTATTGTACGGATGAGCACATTGCTGGAGGCAATCTACTTGATGGAGAAGGATACTTGGATTGCAATTGCTATGGATTGAATCAACAGCTCTCCTATGTTTGCACGGATTTTAGTGAGTCGGAAGACTGGACCAGTGGGGTTAGCTCTGGCTATTATCAACCAAATATTTCCTATTTCCAAGTTTGGTAAGTTCTCCGCCCTCTTGTTCTCTCTCACCAACTCAAGGTGAATATCATGCATTAAATGAATTTACTCTGTCACTGCTGTATCGAGAGTATAATGTCTACAAACTGTAGCAGAGGCGTTGATATAAGATGAGGTACGACGGAATTTAAGTTAGTCTCGAGGATGTAAACTGAAGCCAATCCACCTTCACCCTCATCCCTCACAACCTCGCATCCATTCCCCGACTCAACCTCACCACCATTTCACATAAAAAAGAAGAGTGCTTCCGTCTCAAAGACCATCATTAATACTGATACATACAACACACAACAAACACATCCGTCAAAGCAGGACTGTCGTCTTATGTTGTTCTTTCTCAGGTTTTCTGGATGCTGTTGGATAAGTTTAAGTAACGGCGCATCTGGGTCTTGGTTTTTAATGGCTGCGATCGACTTGAGTGTTCGTAACGACACCGGTCGTATTAACTCATCACCGACAACTACAACACTGCCTATTCTACGGTATCACCGAGAATGTCACAACACCATTACTATACCTGGTAAGACCTTAAAGGACTCGTCTCTCTCTCATATTTTTAACAATTATCAAGGAATATTCCTGAGATGTGATACTGACAAGGAAAACAAAAGTATTCCACGTTGCTATTGGGCAACCTTATTTTAATGAATAACTTGCTCTCGGCAATAGATATTCTGTTTGTGAAGATGTTTCTCCCCCCCCCCCCCCTCCCCATCATTTGATTTCATTATTACAAATGATGTTCTTCAAAATCTTCAATTTCTATATATAATCTACTATTGGAATGTTCTCATAGCTGTCAATGCACCAGCAATTAATTTTAAAAAAAGTGCACAGGTTGGTACACATCAATCTATTAGCTGACAAGCGCAGCTTTACATATCACAAACTTTTTCTATAGGATATAGACACTAGACGTGTCTTACACTGGTTATATGATTTAAACGCCACAAATATTCCGACGACATATAATGTGACCAATGGTTAATATTCTAAACTGTTAGTTGAAATCCCATCTTAATATCGTGTTCCTATATTTCAGCTCCATAGAATGTGGTTAGTTGAATGTAATCAATTCATACCAGATGAACCCCTAATGTTTCCATAATAAAGCAAGTGGAACATTGCAGATGTTCTTTGAATTGCTTTTATTACGTTTTACAACAATGTCGTTAATATTATTCTTGAAATGTGATACATATTTGGGGGGGGTGAGACTTTTGTTTAGCATATCGATGTTCTTTGTGCATTTTCTTAATTGTGCAAATATTATTCCAATAATTCGCACATAAGGAAGAAAAACAAAGACGACACAGATCCATCGCCATGGTGACATTACTAACTCGACTGTTTCCTTATGCAGTCATGAAATTTAAAAAGAAAGTCTCAAAGACTCAAAATGCTACGACGATGTGGGTTTGACCTAAACATGCAGACAATTCCAGGCAATCTTTTCAAATGATTAACACGCTGTTACGGGTGTATTCCTTTCAATTATCGTTTCGTACTGTATGTGTTTTACAAGCTAACAATTACATCATCATGACAGTAAAAGCCACCTTTGGAGGCACTACAAAGCTGGCGAATTAACAACATTACAGTAGGATGATTTCATTTCTAATCTTTTCTTTCTACTTATTCCAGTGGCTGATCCGGATGGTGACGACGTCAGGTGTTTCTGGGCAACTAATTGTGGTACTGCTTGCTTTAACCTACCTGGAGCTGTGCTTGATAATGTAAGGCCTTATCCAAAGAGTATAGAAATATGTATATGTTATGAAGCGCCAAAACAAGCTCAAATGATATCAATAAATATCAAAGATCACGATGTTAAAATGTATGTTTGCGCATGGGTGTGTGTATGAGTGTATTATGTATGGGTGGGCGTATCATCGTATGTGTGTGTATGTTTGTATACATTTGAAATTGTAATGAGTTGGAAAATCCAGAACAGCGCAAAGACCTCCGGCCTCCACCGGGATTCCCTCTTTATATGTGGACACCCTAATCAACTAGACTATGGACGCTGATATACACACATATATAAATATATATATATAAATATACATATATATGTTATTATTGTTATTATTATTATCATTATTTTTATATTAATTGAAACGTATCAAATATATGAAATATTGCCGTCATCAGAAAAGTTACAAACCAACATTAAGTACCCTTGTAGTGTGATTTCTTGCAATTATTGTTAATGTTACTACTAAATACCGTTACTATGTGTGATAAAATGAAACATAATGTTGTTCAAGTTATTGGAAAATTTCATCCAAGCATACTTTAATCTTGATGGTCTGTTAAATTAAGGGACAGAACGACCGTAGTCTTTCAAAACCTTTTTAACATATTTGTATAAGTTACATTATGCTAAGAACCATTTTTGCCATGATTTAATTTTAAGTGTAAAGGGAACCATCCTAATCAGAATCATAGTAGTATGACCAGAAATTCTTGTTTATCAATGGACGAGCTGCATCAACATCAGAGAAGGAAGTCCTTCACTCTTTTGTACTATTCTTTAAATTCTTCAAGATTCTGTCAACTCATTACACATTATCTGTTATATCCTTCTGGTCGTCTTGAAAGCTCTAAATGATTTACATATTTAGCATACTTATGATGTAAGTCGGATAGTGACAGAAGTCCTAAGGTACGGTTCCTCGTGTAGTGCTCTGATCGGGAAAAGAACTGCTTTTGGTTGTGGACGCATGCCCTGTAGAATTTTTGGGACACTCATTTTCTTTCCTGTAACTTTCGTTCAATAGGAAACATGTGTTATCACATGGGATACGACTTCGACATCAGTTGGGCTTTACGGCGTTTCTATAGAAATCATGGATTTTGCGACACCAACTTCAACACAACCTCTCAGTTATATACCTCTGCAATTCCTTGTGGATGTGTTCAGCAGTTCAGTCTCTTGCTTGGATCAACCTGTCTTTATTCCTCCAACACGGGTCCCGGCTTCTTGTGTAGGTATTCCAGAGAACGGCACCTACCATGAACCGATCATCGCTAGGACCAGTTCCGCGAATGTCAGGTAAACAAATAAAGACAGGTAGATAATGAAAGATACTTCCTTCATGTCAGTCTGTCCGATCAAAATTAATTCCTCTAAAATGAAGTCAGTCGACTTCATTCTATTTGCGATATGCATGCTACTGGAAGGCAAAAGGGAACAAGAGGATAGAAGTTGCAACTTTTGACAAAAAAACAAAAAACTTTTACCTCAACCGAGAAAGTTGTTTTCTCCCCTAAATGTAAAACAATATTTCTTATCATCAAGGTTCAAGCCTGAAAAAAAAACAGTTTTGAGAAGTACTTGATAGATAGAGGAACGTACTCTCTAAATTATTCCGAGATGTTGAGAAGCGTTTCCCTAGATAGTTGAATTATGTCTCAGTGAGATGTTCTCCCTTGAGATTAGTATTACATTGTATTGTATTGGTAGTTTCAAAAGTATAACTGGTTTACGTGATCATAGTTTGTTTTTGTTTTATACTTGTCGATTTCAATAGTTTCAGACAAAGTTTTGTCGACAGCGTCAGAACCTTGTTTCCCTACTTATGATGTAAATATTGACATGTTTTGCTAGACATTCATTCTCATTCGTGTGCAGAGATAAAAGTGTTCTCGGTCAGTCGGTCGTGGATGCATGTCCTGTTGATTTGTTAGAAACCAATCTTTCAAGTTCTTCATATCCCTTGTTCACTGTCGGTCACTGTTTCTGGACTTGTCATAAAGTCATAAAATATGTGTATAATATATGACGCATACACACTTTATCTGGTATTACATATGCTAAAGGTTTATACCAAAATAATGGTAATGCAAAGACATGTCTATAATGTTGCTGATTTGTTTTTTTTTGCGGGGGGGGGGAGGGGGAGGGGGGTTTGTTTTTGTTTGTTATTTGAATCTATCCTGGTTCCAACCAACTTTTATGTTCCCCTTCATCAGAAAACATTATTTTGTAAGTATTTGCAGTGTTGATTTCAAGTGTCGCTTATGTACTTATCCTCCTGCTTTTCAATCAGCATTACTGAAATAACAACAATATCACCGTCTGGAATGATCAAATCTGAACTCTTACCTTACCCGGACGGCCTGCCTACGGATTACTATATAAATACTACTTGGAACCCAATCACAGTTGGAGAAGAAGAAATCATGTGCTTTAATGCGGAGACAAACCTTGGGTGGGTATATAACTTAAATGTTATCAATTAAACACATTTCTTAGATTTTATTTTAGCTCACCAAAATTTCTCTCGGTAGACAAATATGTTCAGGAACACCCCCGAACAATTCTGGTTTTATAAGCTTTAAAAGAATTGTCTGGTAGGCCTTAGACGTTACCTTCAAAAACGATAAATAATTTTCCAAACATGTTTTCAAAATAGGAGAACGCTAATGTTGCGTTTGACAGAAAAACGATTTTATAATCGTTTAGGATGGATACTTCAAATATACTTTGAACAGTAACGAATCTTCGCAAATGTAGATTGCGACATAACCCACGTTCCATACAGTTCCTACAGTAATCACAAAAAAACACCGCGTTTGAATACAAATTAATTTCTTCCTTAATTTTCGGTGAAATTTTTTATAAATTATATTAATTATATAACAAAAAATCGTTAAGCCGTCATATACACAGAGCATCGGTAATTTCATGATTTTGTGTAAGAGAACATAACTTTGAGAAGCAGACTCTTCGTTGTTTATACATTGCGCTGTCCAATCGGCCAGTTCTGCGAAGCCTAAGCGTCTCGGTACTAAATTCTACTCTGACATCGATTCCGCCAAGTTTCATCTTTCGATGTTCCAAATACTTTTCAAGCTTCCTTTTACTGTAAAGTTGATCCGTGAATTTTATTTCAGCGATTTCAAAGAACGGTTTAAAAACTGTGGTTTGAGTATGAGAGTGTATTATGTGCAACGCTATGTACGTACCAAGTGGGCATGGTAGGCTGTATACGTACGTTCGCGATGTGTACGTAATATATAGTAGGCTATCACCTGTGCATGTACACGCGAGAGAGTATGTGCTGCGGAAATGGGAGTGCTCACTTCAAGTCGCTCGTTTTGCCTATTTGCCTGCACCATGTCATTCATCGAATGGGGACATTTTTCACATAGTTAGAAAGAGAAAATTAGAACTATGAGGACAATGTATCCAAATCTTCCCCCAGATAATTCCTTTAATTAGTAACAAATAACAAAACCTTGTGAAATAGTCACGTGTGATGTAGGAAAATGTAATGTAAGTTTTCATTAATTCGGTACAAACATAGGTTACATTGATACAGTTAGCAGTGCATATATTGCCTACACTATGCTTTTCCATCTACAATATAGAAAGTGTTGATCTGAGTTGTTTTGTAATGTTAAACGATCATCCAGCAATCTGACTTTTCTGTCTACCAGCTGGAGTTATGTTAAATTAATAAAACACAAAACAACACAGTCGTAATTGCAAAAACAGCGGTCTAAATTGTATTTCTTGTTAAAGCCATATGCATGGGATAGTATCCTTTGGAATACGTTAAACAACATTCATCATGTAAAGCATTTTGTCATGTAAAGCACTTTAGTCTGAACCAACAAGAGGTATTAAATTTTCTTATAAATCATTCAGTAGGCTTCTTTTCTGTATCTTTAAGAAAATCTCTTCAATGATAGTTGTTTGAATGGACGTAGTTTAATTTCATTTGCAGGGTTAGGAAAAGGTTAGTTCAGCATTAGAAATGCTTGGTGAGATAAAGTAAATCTATCAAGCTATATTTTATATCTGATCTGATCTTGCTGCTGTATAGGCTACCAGATTGGGCTTTCACGTCTTTATTTTACGTCTTTTTGCTCTCAGATCCGTCGGTGCACAGACATGTATAACTCTCATTACCGGTAGTAAGTATCTCAAACATGTTTTGGGAATTAACTGATTCGTAATTAAAACGTTAGGGTACCCGTAAATCTGTGAAGCTTTACATGACCTTTTTTTTTGTTTATGATAGAAAGTCTTTGGTCATTAATTTTCGTATTTTTATCGCAGTCTAATTTACCCCCTAAATATATGTTTGTGTTCGAAAAGTTGATGATAGGTAGTCATTAGTGTCGGTACAAATATGTTATCGTGGAAATGACTGCAGAATTGTATGGATCACAGTGGCGTAGTTACGGTTTCAAGGGTCCCAGGTCACGACCGAATTTATTTTGAACTACCTTTGGCCTTGCCTTGTGGACATTGGTGACCCCTGTAGTTCAATGGACCACTACGCCTCTGGGGAAGCATATTTTTCTTTTTGTGATCGCAAAAAAGGGATTGAGGTAATTGATCGTTAACGTGAGATCATAATTTGGATGTGCGTAGGTTTTGAGCAAGGAAAGGGTATCAATTCACCTACTCACTGTACGGTATATAGAGGGCGTGATTGAAAGCAGGTGGAAGGATAAGTGAAAGCATACGGCATATCCCAAATTTCTGAAGTTTAACTATGTTTCTCTTTGTTTTCTCCTTTCCCTGCAGACCCCCCTCCAGAGATAATTACTGTTCGACCAGGCAACGGGGAGCCTACGCCACTAGAAGACTTACAAGTACTCGTAAGCTATGACCAGGCGGTAAGCTGTCATGTATTTTTTTAGATCCTCCTGTAAGCAGGAACTCGCGAAGAAGCCATCATTGGCTTATCA
>JAAAKB020248411.1:0-11172 GCA_010014835.2 Apostichopus leukothele | reverse complement strand
AGGGAGTTCCATAACAACTCCCTGGTTGTACCAACGCAAAGTCTTGAATCTATTTTTAGCAACGGCTCATAACTAAATCTGCATCTCTGATTGGTTGAATTCAAACTAGTGGGTTTGGGGGAACTGTATGCGGTTAATTTTAAGTGTGGACTTTGTCGTGGACACTTTCCTCATTATCTGCAAATATCCTTAATTACTCGCCAATTAACGTTGTTGGCAGGGAAAAACTAAGCTAATATCTTAGTTTGCTGTTTTGTGATTGATATATGTAAAAACTTGATGGACATGTCAAAAAAGTAGAAAACGGCGACCAAACGCAAAATGCTGCTTTAAAGCTGCAGTTTTGATTTAGTTGATTTATGACCCGTTGCAGGTACAGCTGTGAGTCTGGTACATGCAGTACCATGTGACAGTCATTACAGTCGAGCAAGCACCGGTCTGGCAACACACAGCTGTACTTACATGGTATGTTTATAGTCAGTCCAACAAACTTGTACCAGGAATGATTGGTTATCACAGCCAGCATAAAAGATTTGTAAACGAACATTGCGAGTTCAACCGGGTTTAATAGCCCTCGCTCGGTTTGTGCTCGGAACCAGAAAACGAAAACGTCTGGTGGTTCCGATGCCTACACATATGGTGTGGTAATTAAGCCATACATGTTAACATTCATGATCTTGTGCGAAGCAAAATGAAGAGGATTATCTATTGACTAATGTGTCTAAAAAGTCTACTTAGTGACATACAGTAGTACAAGATTCCAATGAGTACCATCATGGTTCCTTGCTTTTAAGGAAAATAAATTTGTTGTATATATCTCAGTCATTCCAATAGTAAAGTAAATACTAACACAAGAGCAAAATGGTTGTTGCAAAGAACATGTACAAACTACAGTATGTAATTACATTACCATGCCCAGTATAAATTAAATTGGACATACGGTTGCAGAGATATAGACATTTTAATAATTTTATGGTAAGTCCCGCCTACTCATTAATTATCATGAGATGGGAACCAAAACCAATAAGGCACATCTAGTCATCCATCTAGTCTAAGTATGACATTGATTCAACTTGTGTTTGCCAAGATATCATGTTTACAAGCCATTTTCCCACAAAGCCCCACCCACTCATGAATATTAATGATAACAATTGTTGTTGCAGAGAACAGAACATACTATGTAGTTACATCACCTTTCCGAGTATGAACTAAATCGGACATACGGTCGAAGAGATATTGCCATTATAAGAATTTTATATTAAGGCCCATTAGCGCTTGCTAATGATAGCGTTCCTGCAGCCCCCCCAAAATGAAGTGCCGCGATGATGTCACAGTTGCTCTGAGTTCTCCACTGTTCAAAATATATTAGATAAAGTTGGCGCGAGTTTCAAAATTTCACTTCTCCTGAATCATAGGATGAAAAATCCCGAACTAGGACTGTGGCGATGAAAAAATTGATTTTTTTTTTCATATGTACCCATTAGACTGCCACTAAGAAATTCCTTTCAAACAATAGCTCGCTCAGATGAGGCAGCGTACCACATGATTGTAACCAAATAGATCACTGCCAAGTTAGAAAGAAATTCTGTAGCCAGTTAGGGGTGAATATGGGCACAAGGTTACAACCTTGCTGCAATATGCAGCTTTAATGTACTTCTGCTGATTAAGCAAATGAGTTCAGTATTAACATGTATGTATGCATATTACACTGTACAAGGCAAAGTCATGCATCAGTCTGTGTGCATACAAATTCCTATAGTGAATACCATGCACTGTATGCTGTACATGGTTCATTACTCTATGTATGAAGGGAATAATTTAGCTGGTATCAAATCGCAAATGCTATGCAAAATGACTGGATTGCTATAATACTGTATATAGGTGCATAGATGTAAATATATAGTAGGTTTGCACAAGCATTATCATGTTTTATTTAATAGGGACAAAATTCATAGCCTTCACAAACTGCTACACAAAGTTTGAATACTAAATTTTCCCTTGTATGTAATCCATGTTACTGTTTATCACATAGAGTATAGTGCACTGTAAAAGGTACTGTATTTGTACATAACAGTACAGTAACTAAATACATTACATGTTCATCATTTCACACTACAGTATGCATTAATTATATTTCTTAATACATTACTGCATCAAAAACGCAGCTTCTGTGGCCATGTCTGTGTCAGTTATCTTTCGTATTAAAACAAATCTTTAACTAATTCACCCATCCACAAACCATATCCACCCCTTAAACATGGATCTCATATGTACTTTAATATACAAGTCTGCAACCCATATACTGTACCGTATATCAGTAGACATTCTCTTTAATCATTCTCACACTTTGTTAGCTGTATCTTTCAAAGCTGACATATCATTGCTATCCAATTATACACCATGTTTGGTAAATGTCTCAGAGAATGTCTCTTGAAATGAAATTCAGGGATTTACCTGGAAAAGTTATCATCATGATCTGTACAATTTTATATATGAAGCCCTAATATACGGTAGGCATACTCTAGAGTGTACTTTGATGCGGGTCGATGCACTGTACAGACGTATATATGGTAATGCTGGGAAAAATGCATATTCTTGTAATCATGAACACACCCAACTGCTAGAATGTGGTAGGGTTGCTAAGGAATAAAAGTGCAGATTGACTGAGTAACATTTGCCGTACATGTACCCTTTGAAACTGTAGCTTAATAGCAAGATCGGACTATATGTGTGTTTGCAGAAGAAATGCATGTAGGTCTGATTTTTAAAATTAGGGCACTTCAGATGGTAAATTATAAATTCTTCAATTTAGTGATGAATAATTTGAAATTTCAGGTACAGACAATATATCATTGCAAATATAAACTGTAGGATTAATAAGATCAAAAGATTCCATCTCGACTGGCTCGACATAATTCACGAAAGTTGCCTCTTCCTTGGCAAAACTGAAGGTCCTGTGCGAGACGTCCTCCAACACCTAGTGAAACATATGTCCTGCTCTACTGTGTAAATAAAATCTGAATTTAGAAGATGAAATTAAGGAAGTTCTACCAGGACACAAACCATGCAGCAAATTTCCTTTCGCAAATCAAATCCAGACGAATTTTGATGTTTCCTAGACAAACAAAACTGAATTTGAAATTTCTTTTTCAAGGCTGTCCATGTACTGAATTTCCAAACTGACATACTGTACATGTACAATATCATGAAAGGGACAATGAATGAGGTTTAGTGTCCATGGAAATTCTCTGTAAAATTTACAAATTTATACAGTAGTTTGTCCAACTTAAATTTTCAAGGTGAATCACACGTCTCTCTGCTGTACAGTACATTAATAGTCATTTTAATTCTCTCAAACTTAATGGTTCAACCACGTTAATCAATCATTGACTTGGAATTGGGTCATGCAGTGGCGGGGTGGGGGGGGGAGGTGATGACGATAAATGTTACCCACTTTCTGTAGGTTTGGAATGCATGGTGAATGGGGTTAGGAGACAAGTAAAGTTAATTTTTGTTTGTCACCCTATTGGCACACTACAACTCAAGTACAATTGTTGAAGACACAACTTACCATTATAAGCATTCAATTTGGACTAATTTCCACTTCTAACAACCAAGATTACACACAAGTACGAGACTACTACATACATGATGATAATGTTAATGTACATATAAGCACCACGATGAAAGAGACCTTCTTAAAATTGCTTAAATGCATTCAATGACATATCATCTTCTTCATATATTATATCCAAACAAGAATTTGTCTGAATACTTATACATAATGTGACACCAAAAATGAAATGAAATAATACACTCATGTACAGTACTTCCAATGTTTTACAGTTCTAGCATATTGAAGTCAAAAGAAGTGATATCAAAACTACAGGTAGTGTCACCCATCCCCTTTTCCAACCATTAATGCCCGCATCTACTTCTCCCTTTTCAAAACCATAATAATCATTACATTATAATCAAAACGACAACGTACAGGTAAGTTCTGCTTACGTACAGCGATGTTTTTGCAATACAAAACTGTAGTTTCCCATAGTAGTTTATTATTATACAGTAATTCCCCATGACACGATTTTCATGCAATTGTCTATATCTCCAATAGTAATATAGTCCAGTCTAATACTTTACACAGCTACAGTTTTCTGTATATATTTCTGACGGTTGATTAAGCCAGTCAATATATTTGGGTTTCAAGTCACCTATAATCTCTAGGTTACTTGTACCTTTAACTTCTGGTTTCAAAAAGTACACTGTCCTATCAATCCTGGATTCTATTTTGAGCTCGGCATATTTTACCGTTGGCCGTCAGTCCTCATACAGTCGTATCTAATGATGGCTCCATACCCATAGTTTGGAATATCATTTCAGTTTTATGTATCGTGTTCTTGTTATGAATATATTAGACTGGTCTTGCGTGTCGAGGGGGATGCTTGCACCATGCATGTACGGTATTTACTGCAAAGTCTCACACTCGAAGAGAAAGTTATATTTTTGTCAATATATTTACCAGTTTGGGCAATTGAAGTTTTATGCACGATATCACATGCATGATTATTTATCGCAAGAAAAAAAAAAATTTCTGAATGATTAGTGGTTTGCAAACCTTTGGAGAGAATGAACATCTTGGTCTTAAAGGATGTCGACTTTGAGAACATAATTTATTTTGGTATGTTGTGAACTGTTGAAAACACTGCTACCAATCCAAGTTGGATTTCTAGAACATTTTTACATGTTTGACAAATTACCCTTTAAATAGCTGAGGATCATCCATTACAGTGACTGGACTACAAAGTCTATTGCTACGTGTACTATAAGATACATCAAGACTAACATTCCGCCTAAAGTCATCTTTTAAAGCAGATTACAGTATAAAGTCCACACTTTTGTTTTTTGATACTATTGCCAGATACCTCATCACAACATATTGTAATTCATCTAATAGAAACCTCTATATTTAACACAAACTAATATTTATATGTACCTGAGTAAAATGCATGCTACTGTAATAGTTTCTTTGGACATTGTTTGTAATAGTCACCACAACTCAAATTTAACCTTCGAAAAATTCTTGACTTTTTGTTTAACTTTAGTATCAACCTTCACTCACATAACGATGACAGGTTTTGAAAACATTTGAAAAAGTTGCTATTAGTTTTGTATAGCATACATACTTGACTTAAATACTACCTACAAGAAAACTTTAGAACTAAAAGAACATTTGCAGAACCAACCGGAACCATTAATTGTTTGCTAATTAACGTTCATTTGTAAATATCAAAAGTTAGGAAGGGTGCAATTATGTGACTGTTGTTTCAATTGACAGGGAAGGCTCTTAATTAGTGTGGAAAAAGTGTACATGTATACTGCAAACAACATACATACTGTATACATGTATGAAACAGAGAAGGACGTGAAGAGTTATAAATACTCTTCACTTTAATTAACTAAAGATGCTTCCAAGCAGGAAACGATGGATATTGAACACATGTGAACTTAACTGCAATCATTCACGACATGCCAACTGCTGCACCTTAAAAATGATATCAATAACAAACAACATTTATTTATAACTAGTTCTAGTCTACAAAATTTAATAAACACAGATCATATTACAATTTAAAGGACCATTGTTATATAAGTGCTGCTGTGTGCACGCACTTCATATATGGAAAGATTTATCCTTTAAAATTATTTAAAGGTACCGTAGTACATTCCTCCTCTAGTAAGTTCAGAGTAATTATTAAAACAAACATTAGCAATTAAAATAACACTTCAGTAGAGTATCATGGATAGTACTTTCATAACAGATGTACAATATGGAAAACTAAGAACGAATTAAGTTGAAAGACATCCGGAGGATAAACGCACGATGCTGGCACTTTGGATGGCAGAATGAGAAGGATGTGCATTGACCGGAGGAGCCGGTCATGGAGGGTGCACAGTGTTAAAAGGTTGCCAGTTCATTCTAGACACGGTAGTATGAGAGTGCTATAGAGGTTATGGGGAGACAGGTAAATGAGGAGAGATGTAAATGTACAATATTAGAATACATGTATGTAGTACGGTAGTTCTGTGCTGAAGGAGACACAAACCCAATCATCTGTCACTGCAGTCTAGTACAGTACCTGTATGTGATAGAAATACTTTTACTGCCAAAGTATTTCCTACCCAGCAGAGATCAGGACAGTACTAGGAAAAATCTATCACCGATGTAAAGCTTTGACACACACAAGGCTGAAGACTTGATCAAATATGACATCATTAAGGCACATGCGCAATTAGTTTTCTATGATTTTCTTTATTTATTGGTTATTGCGATATTTATATTTTTGTTATGAAGTTTTGTTTTCGCAATTGTTAAATCTAACATATTGAAGCTCTTAATATGATATTATGATGGCATTTTTTCATCTTTTTGGCAGTGTCAGTATACTGGTATGTATTCTACCTTAAACATAGGAAAATTAAAAAAAATGAGAAAATATAGATTTGGGACCTCAGTTGGCAATATCAGACATCACATATTTTACAAAATGATAGCCCGCAAAGAAGACTTTTGAAATTTTACATAGATCTCCACAAGTGACAAATGGAACAAGAGTTTGTCTCAGCTGTTGAGGAGGGGGGGTTTGTTTTTCACCAAGATCTCTGTCGTATTATGAAGCTATAAAGATGACTGTTGGGATTACGTCTTCCATGAGTAATTAATGCAAGATCTGTCATCATACAGTGTAGTACATAATGCACTTAAACATAGGATACTTTACATTACTGTACCTAGGCTGCATTGTATGTATGACTATGCATTAACAGGAAAGATTGATTACCATACGTAGCATAGCATATAGCATAGCATACATAGCATAGCATACAAACATAGCATACTTTACGTTAACTAGGCTGCATCGTATGTATGAATATGCATTAACAGTTAGTAAAGACTGATTACCATAGCATTGCATACTATAGCATAGCATATATAGCATACTGTACATAGCATAGCATACAAACATAGCATACTTTACGTTAACTAGGCTACATCGTATGTATATGCATTAACACTAGTAAAGACTGATGACCATAGCATAGCATACTTTAGCATAGCATACTTTACATAACATACTTAGCATACATAGCATCAGATCTAGTGCTCATTCAAACATAGCATGTATACTTTACGTTACCTAGGCTGCATCGTATGTATGAACATGCATTAACAGGAAAGACTGATTACCATTGCACTGTACAATAGTTACTACATACAGTGTGAATCTAGTGGGGAAAGGACTACATGTACATTAGGAAGGAACTGCCCATGTATATACATGCAGTGGTGAAGCAGATCTATCGTTAAGAACTCTGGGCAAGACTCATTTGGTCAATCTTGTCTATGTTGTCCTTCAAGAAATGTATCAAACCCTAAAACTTTCAGGTCACTTGCTAAATCGCTCGCTCCCTCCCTCCCTCACACACTAACTCACACAATCACTAACTCAAACAATCACTCACCCACACAATCACTCACAGGAAATCCTTTATATAGCATAGTGGAATTCAACAGCACTTGGCTAGAATAAAAACAACTTTCACTTTGTTAAAGCTATTTTGTAAACAGAACTACAGTATATTATAAAATCTTATGACAACATCTCCAACAACACATTCTTATAACGATTATTAACTTAACTAAATATTAAAACTAAAATATTCCCCGCAATAATTAACACCAGGCTACTCAGACTGCTGCACTTTTCCATTTTGTAAGTAATTTAAGTCAAAGGACAGCCCTGGTTTGAGATTGGAAATTTTTTATTTATTATTAAAAAAAAAATTCAACTTTTTTGTGTAACTTTCAGAAAAGTACATTTAATTAACAAAATCATTTTATGCCATTCTGCACCTTGTAGAGTAGGAATTTAATTTTTTTGCCAAAACACGATGTAAAATGTTAGCAGTATTCTTTCTTGCTTCGTTTCATATTCAAATTTTATCAATTATCGGCACGTATGGGATGGCAGGAACTATTATAGTTCTTCAAACAGTAGGAACCAAAGTTGTTTCACTTAATAATACTACAAGAAACTGTACTTTAGACGAAGTTCTTTCAGGCTCGAATCGATCTTGGATCTTCTAACTCCATGATGTAACTATACCGGATATATACTGTATCACTTCATTCTCATCTCAACGAACCTGTGGTCATTGCAAAGTCCATCCTAAGTCATTTGATTAGGATCTCCGTGATCACCGTTGTGTTATTATCCTTCTCAATCGGTCAAATTGAACCCGAGACATCACAGTGCATACCATGAAATAATTGATTCGGTATAGCAATGAACAATGAAATGCACAATAGGCAGCTTGCTATACAGGAGCAGGGAGATCTACAGACCTATTGCAGTTTTGCACACAGAAATAATTTTATAAGAGACGCAATTCGGAGACTTTCAGAACTGTAATGCAAAATTTGAACACTAACTTATTCCCTGCATATTAGGATCCATTTCAATTTATGAGAAATGGGTAAAACGATTCCTATAGTGACTAGATAAGGATAACACTTAGCCTACTGTTAGCCTTATATCACCATAACATAAAGTATGTGCCCAAGCTTAAGTTCAACTTGAAGGAGAACATAATGGATAGTAAACAAATACTGCAAGGGGATACGATGAATTAATTACGGTAACCAAGCCTATATGTAGGCCTAGTGCCTAGGTTACTGTACACAACCATGCACATACAGTTAGCTCAGCCTAACTTTTTCTACAAGGCTAAATTGTTGGACAACGACGGCGCAGTATTTACCTTTTTTCAATTGTGCCTGTGTTGTAACCGGTTTTAACCACTGTCACGGTTCTGACGCATATACGTTGTAGTTATGAGAGAATCTGCCGAAGTACTTCTCTTCCTCGTCGCTGAAAGAATGCAGTGCGTGTGAACCGTGACTGATCGAGTTGGGCGTAGTGTGTTTTTGTCAGTTCTTTGGTTTTTGTACTTTTTTGTTTATACCTGAGAAACTAGGCCTACGTAATGTTTAAATTTAGCTCTGCACCGAAGTAGATACTCTACTGACGCGCATATTGGCCGTGGAAAGCTTTACTGTAGGTGAGTGTTCGTACGTTTTGTATTCCCTTCTTACTAATCAAAGGTATGATTGTCTATCCAATATTGATCACTATGTAAGGGTTTTAAGTTGTGATTGTAAATTATACAATATGCTTAAGCATGGAGTGGGTTCCATTCCATATAGGCCTAAGGCGTTTTCAAGATGCTAATCCACACAATAGCACGATCTCAAGCAGCTATGAGGCTATGCTCATAGCACTAGAACAATGTTAACGTTATATTTTGCATTTGTTTATTTGGTAACTCTATTGTACGGGTCCAGCTTTCGGCACCACCACGGCCGCATACAGTGTGTTCGATTTCTATATTATCACGTGTGTACTCCAATTTTAATGCATCCCCGTACGTGGTAGGTAGAGAAAAGAGAACGTCAGAAATGAATAGAAAAGAAATGATACACACTTCTTTGCTTCAGGTTCACTTCTTAAGACAAACATTATATGTAGTAGACTTCAAATGAACGTAATATTCAGTCTACGAAAGGCTTTCAAGATGTTTATTACCGTGGCTATGGGATACATGCAAGAGAACAAAACTGAGACTACAATCTTGATTGGCTGACTTCCAAACTTCGCGGAAGGCCAATAGTTCTCTTGTCAGTTGAACTCCCAAAGTCACACTTTAATACATGTGCATGTATACCATGTGCATACCGTGGGCTTATGTAGGGTAACGTTTGCGTTACATCATGATTTAATGGGTGATTTGTGTAATAAAACTGCTGACTTCATCTTGTTTTTAACATCGACGAACCAAGGCTAAACAAATTTACAGGACACACTTTATACGGTCAATACTGACTCATACTGTGAACCGGACAAAAGTTGCATCCTGCATGAATGATCACGAATTAAAAATGTTAAATACAGTCAACAGTCTTCCCTACCACTTAAACTGCTATAGGACTCGTTCATGTGTGACACGATGTAATAGAAATTGGCTGATTGTGTACAGATTATAAGATCATTGACAAATTCCAGACATTTTGAAGACAGTTTCAGCTAAGAGAGAGAGAGAGAGAGCTGTTGAAATTCACTGTAACAGAATTTCTTCCCTCTTAGAGAGTGTCAGACATTCTAAAGTGGGCTTTAAAACACGGATGAATGAAAGTGTTAGAGTGTTGATGGATGCCAGCAAGTTTTCTCGAAAATGTCTTTTTTCAATGGTGGATTTTTTTTCTGTTACATATTTGAACATGTTAGGTTAATGGAATCATGGTTGTATATAGAACTTTCTAAATTCATTAAAAGAAATGTTAAAAAAATCATTCAAATCCTTTGAATTAATTCATGTTTGTAATCTCTCGTTTACTAATGTTTCATTTGTTTTACGGCTTGTAGTAAGTTCACAATATCATACACATGTCGTGCATTATAATGCGGTTATGTTTTCTATATCAAAAACCGGTGTCGTGGGATACAGTAATTCATCTTTAGTTATTTATGACCGAATGCTCTTTCCAAGCTCTCACTCGGCGAACTTAGATTCTTTGATTAGTCCAGAGGGTTGTTGCCGAGTTTTCTAAGGTACACTTTGCACCATAGATGCATTGAGCATGAAGCCAGTTTATAGAGCAAAAAGCTAGATTTTCGTTCACCTATAAATAAGATCGGTTACAAACTCCTGCTAGTTCGTTCAGGTGCCATCAAAAAGAACAACGGAAGCTGCATCTATATGCGTTTGCTTTTTGTGTTGATAATTTTATGTATAACCAACAGACGACGTACTATAATTGCTTATTACAAATAGTACATGATTTTCATGAATTAGCTCAATACTATACAACAGCATGTTTTGAAATTAAGTTATCAAAATGTTAAAGTGAAATGGATGTCCTAGGCTTATAGTTATTACTTTGCCAATCGGAATTTTGATAAAGCCTGTTTCAACATACACAATTCAGTTTGTGCTTATAGATTATACCGATACCGATATGATATAGGTAATGCTATATAAAGATGTTCGCCAGGGGCGCAGTTTCTCAATCTAGGATGGGGCACAACACTTCGAGGGGACTAGGGGGGGGGG
>JAAAKB020248400.1:0-11175 GCA_010014835.2 Apostichopus leukothele | reverse complement strand
GGTACGGAATGCATTATGAGATCACGTTGTCGGGTAGTGGTGCCCCCCCCCCCCCAATTGAAATCACCTTTTTCCCCTACCCCCCAAAATTACCCAACCCCCACCCCCCATCCTCCCAAGTCACCTCTAGTTGACTTTTAAGCTCAATTTTCAATACCAGACAAAAAATGAGACACAATGCTGGGTGAATGTTTCAAAGCAAAAGTTGTGTTATATCTGTAACACAGTATCCCCCAAAAAAACCCTTCCTAACCCCTTGACTTCTTCAAAACCCTTGACTGTCATTAAAAGCTATAAATGTAATAATAATTATCAAAACTTTAGTGAATAATTAGTTCCATAAGACTATAAAGCTTGTTGCCTTCACATCATAAAACTTTGGCATACTAGAGTTCATTGAAGGAAGTACAATTTGGTTTACAGCCAGCCAACCTACTGTACGCAATGTTGACATTATAACATTCAGCTACTGCTTGTATGAATGAGTTCTTATCTCTTGGCACGTTCCCTCTACTCAGAAGAACGTATAATTCTGGAACAAACAAGACACAACCTAATTAAACCATGGGGAGTATTCCTCAAACACACGCATCCATAATGAATAACCCCTTTGGGACGAATCAGCGAGTTTTGCCTAGCTTCAGATCTACGGTATATTAGGTTGCATTTTATATTTTACTTAATATAAATAATTTATAATGGTTAACTGTCAAGAGATGTCAAAATGGAGACAAATTATCTTAACTTTGACTGAATTAAGACAGCCATATTTTTCTCATAATTGTAACTAGGTCTAAAGGCATTACTGTACAGTAACGTGATTGACATCCAGGAAGGAACTAATGCATGATGGGAAATTATTTCAAAGTTAGAATTTAAAGTACATTAGTGATCAATAAATATCAAGTTATGCCATCATTCATTTGATAGTTCATTCCAAATCTATTATGTACAACTGATAGGCTTCCCAGTTATGCCTAATCTAGCTAGATTTGAGAAAAGGGTGATTTTTTTGGAATCGGTTCAGCAGAGATACAGATGTTCTTACAAACTATATGACATACCTATGTATATGAATTATGAGACATACCTACATGAACTCTGTGATACAATGTCACAATTTGTTGGTTATTCTACATGAATTTATTTTTTTATTATTTGAAATATTAATCAATACTTTAGATGACAATTGCCTTATCTCTTGTGGCATCAGAGGGTCAGAAAATTTCATTTGCAGACAAGTAATGTTGAATTGCTTTTAAATCCATCCAGTTGGGAGAATATCTCTGTCTGGCATAAATGTTTCAATTATACTGTTACGTCCATATGTCAGGCACTTGCAGTGCAATTAACCACTTACTGTAGTGTAGAAAACTCAGATTCAATGTTCAGGTATGTAGCTCAGAGAGGGCAGCACACCAGAACAAAATAAGGGCTTGTGTATGTCAGAAATCAATCGGAACACAAATGACTGAAAAGCTCTGAACATATGAAACAAAAGCCAAGTACAACAATGATGCATGAATAAGAGGGAAAACAAAACACATTACAACATTATAGGCATAGTAGTGTACAGGCTCTTCTGTTTCTAGCAATAAAGTTTAAAATGCTCTCATAAAGGTATCCCTTGAAGGCTCTTAACAGCAGTGATGCACTTATAAGTAAAAGGGAGGGCACTGCAGGAAGACCATGAAGGCCAGGCACAGACAAAAGATGCTGTAAAGTAAGGCACTGATGGTTGACATTGGAGGAGGGCACTAATAAAGGGCACAATAGGAGGGCACTGACCAAAGACACCGAAGGAGAGCTCTCTGAAGGAGGGGCACTAGCGGAGGAGGCCAGGCACAGACTAAGGGTGATGAAGGAGGACACTGACAATAAATGTTGAAGGAAGGGCACTGAGAAAGGATGCTGAGGAGGAAGCACAATCTAGACAAACTTCCTCTCGGTACAACAATTTGGCTATCAATTGACTCATTGTTTGAAGTATATAGAGTAAATCAAGAATTGGAGACAAAATACATACTGTATGTACACAGATTCTTTCTGCATATATGGCAGGGAGTCATAAAGCCAGTGAAAGGTCCCTGGAGGCAGGAACGAATTACCGAGCCGAACGAAGAATATTGGACTAACCATGCTGAGCATCCCTAGAACCAACGCCCCAATTCTTTCTGCATATATGGCAGGGACTCATAAAGCCAGTGAAAGGGCCCTGGAGGCAGGACCGAACTACCGAGCCGAATGAAGAATATTGGACTAACCATGCTGAGCATAACTAGAACCAACACCCCAATTTTTTCCTCCTCCCATCTTGGACTTAAACAATTCTTACTCTGTCACAGTTCATACCTCACTCTGTGAGGGTTTGTGTATTCAGGCAACAAATCTAAGCAATTATTCTTTCCAGAACAAATGTATTCCAGTATTGAATAATGTTTGAGATTTACAAACCAAAACAAAACTCTTGTACAACAACAAAGGAATTTCCCTTATAAAAAACGTTTGAAATAAAAGCTGCCATTTCCTGAAAGTATCACATTAGTCTACAAAGCCAGGCGGAACAAGCAATTGAAAATTGATATCTACACTAGGCACTTGGTCAATGAGAAAAAAAATTTTTCCACAAGTACACGATGCTAATTGACATCAGTGAAAGAGAAAGTACTAATGACGATTGTTTTAACACACAATCTAGCTGGGTTTAAAGATTAGTTATTCACGTTAATTAGATGCCAACTCTGCTGTACTATATTTGCTACACTTCAACACAGTTGAAAGCAATAACACAGGACAGCATATATAGCCTCATGTTGACTATTTGTAGTATGAAAATCTCTTTATGGAAATGTGGTTAACTCTGTACCTTGCTAGTTGACTGTTATGATTTATTTGTTTTCAAACAAATTCAATCAACTGTAGGATTGGAAGAATTGTATTGTAATATATATACATGGATATCACAATAAAGGCCTCATGAATCTATGCCTGTGTAAAGTTTTCAGCGAGTTGAAAACAATTACAATAGTTGCTTTTTTTAACAGATACATACATCTACCATACACTTCATGTTGCACAGAAGTTAAAATTTTAAGAACAACTCCCGACGAGGCCTCTTGGTGAAATCAACTTTTCACACATTAATGATAATCAAGCCATCAGTCTTGAAGGGGAACACAATCAGTATAGCTCCCAAATATGCTAGACAGTCAAAATGATGGTCTCAATTTTATTTTGACTTCAACAAGTAGGCTTATTACCATCTTAGACCTTCTCTGAGACAGTGACATTTACAAAACTAATTCAAACAATCCCTCCTGGGGCACTACAGCACATCTTTTTTTTTTGACAATGGTACATCTGGCTCACTGTTCTAATCCCTACTGCCATTCCCTCCCTTCCCCCTCCTACTGGTCTTTGATCATACTACAGTATCTTTCTTTAATAGTAAGATAACAATGTTTGTAAAATATCCATCACCTGTCCATGACACCTGGATACGATAGAAGAAGATAATGACTTGTAAAATCTGCAAAGTTGAGATGATAAGTTTGGCAGTGCTTCATGTTGAAGGTTTACAGTCTTGGTCTGAGGCCAATGCCCCCTAACACAACTTTAAAACTTAACCCCTGGTCATTGGTAACTTGTAACAAATTCAAACCATCCCACCTGGGGCACTACAGTGACACCACATCTACGTGTCTCCTGGAGGACTTCCCATAAGGTGCAGCCACAAACTGGCACACGCAACTATATTCACAAGTCCCCATTTATACACCTAGGTGAAGAGAGGCAATGAATGGAGATATAGCCTTGCCCAAGGACACAACGTAATTACCTGGTCAGGACTCGAACCTGCAATCCTTAGATCGCCAGACCATTGCCTACGACCGCTTGACCACAACGCTCCAGACACAACCTAGACTTAGACAAAAACTTCTTGAAAATATTAAATAATTCTATGGAAGCAATACTGATCATATCCAACTGTAGATTATGGACTTTTACAGCAGTTTTTGATGTCAGGCAATTTTTAATAGCCTACTCTTTTCTTAATTTGTTTGTTTTTGTTTATTCTGCAATTAAATATGATCTACAGTTCTTAGTACATAGTTATAGCAATGAGGCAGCGGGACCAGAAGTAAGATAATTATTCGAGTCTGGTCCCTTACAAAGTGAAACAAGAAAATTAAATTTTATATTGAGAAAAGAAAACATCCACTCTTCAATTAATTAGTTTTCCCTTTGATCAAACAGTTCACTACTTTGACTGTTAGGGCAATGTTTGATCAAACCCCAAAACAGTTTTACAAGGAGAAAGTTTGTGACATGTTAATGTATTGTACAACATACAAACACAAGTTCGAAGAAAATTACTTAAAAGCATTCAGAAGAGAACATAGCTTCTATACTTTATAACAGACATGAAATGCCCAATGGATGGTACCTCCTAAAATATTGGTCTGTACACAAGGACTACTACCATGTATTAAATTTTCAAGCAGTGGAAGGCACATCACAATGGTTATTAGGGGTGACAGCTTTAAAGATTTGAATCTGATTAAACAGATGTTCAGTACAAAAGAGAGCAAAGAGTCCGCCGGTTCATGCTGGAAGAATGCAAAGATGTTTTCACAGGATTAGGAGAAATTACCCACGTTACCATCACATAACTGTGGATCCTAATCTTCCACCACTAATTCACCCACCAAGAAAATTGCCAGTCGCACTTCGAGATCGTGTTCGAATGGAACTTGAGTGAATGGAAACACTGAACGTCTTCGAGCGAGTTCATGCGCCAACAAAATGGGTAACTAGAATGGTGACTGTAATTAAGCCGAACAAAACACACATTTTTCTTGACCCTGGGGAATTGAACAAAGCTATTAGCAGGGAACATTACCCTAAGTTTTAGTGGGCATTGACGCCAAAATATTTTCCTTGATAGTAAAGCTTGACGAGGAAAGCACAAAGTTATTCATATTTAATACCCCGTTTGGACGTTACAAAGTTAAGGGGGGGGGGGGGCCATTTGGCATTTGTTCAGCACCAGAAGTATTCCAAGATGTGATGAAACAATTGTACGAGGGTCTCGAATGAGTGGAAATCGTAGCAGACGACAATCCTATTCGTAAAGAGACAGTCGCTGAGCACGATGAGAGACTACGAAAAGTGCTTGAAAGGAGCAGACTTAGGAAGGTAAGACTGAACAAGGTTAAATGTCAGATGAGAAAATCTGAAATTTCAAACCTAGGCTGTGTATTGAGTGAAAAGTGGCTTAAAGCTGACCCTTAGGATGGTCAGAGCTGTAAAGGATATGAATAACCCATAAGACAAGGCAGGTCTTCAGAGGTTCATGCGCATCATTACATATCTAGCCAAAATTATAGCTAATCTGTCTACAGAGAGCGTACACTTAAGGGGGCCACTCGAGAAAGGGGTAAACTGGGGATATTCCCAGCAGAAGAGTTTTAAAAAACTTAAAGAAATGACACAGGCTCCGGTTCTCAATAAATTGTCTGATGTTAATAAGGAAGTTACCCTGTATGTTGAATCTAACAGTCCAGGGGTTGGAGCTGCTATTCTCCAAGATCTTGCACACCTAGTTGCATATATATTCTTCCAAATCATTTACTGAGAGTCAACAAAAGTTATGTGCAAATTGAGAAGGAAATGCTTGCCACGGTTTTCGGTTTCATTTTCGTTTTCATGAGTACTTGCATGGTCAGAGAATGATTAATGTAGGGAAGGATTGTTAACTGTTAGAGCCTATTTTTCAGAAGCCGTTGCATCAAACTCCGCATAGGCTGTAACAGATGTTAATGAAAGTACAAAAGTATCCATTACATGTAAAGTACCGACCTGAAGTAGCTAGAGTTGTGAATTGCAGACACAATGTTTAGAGCAAGTTTACACCAAGTGGCTGATAACTTTGGTGAAAAAAGATTTTGAGGTAAAAAAGAGAAATTAAGTGAAATGATTCATGTTACAAGTAATGATAAAGCCATAAAAGAGCTATTAGAGCTTACCAGGCAAGGATGGCCTAATGCAAGGGCAGATGTACCTGTTAGTGCAAAACCTTATTGGAATTATAGACATGATATTAATGTTCTAAGTAATGGGTTGGTATTTAGGGGAGGAGACAAGCTACTTCTTCCAGCTAAGATGAGACCAAGCATTCTACGTACATCAGGGTCACAGTGCTCATCTTGGGGTAGAAAAAATGTTAACAAAGAGCAAGGGATGTAATGTTTTTGGCCTCAAATGAAAGCTGAGATTGAAGATTTAGTTTGAAAGTGTTCTATCTGCAAAACACATAGGAGGCAGAAACAATGAGAGACTCTGCAAACACATGATATACCTCAAAGATGAGCACTGGAAAAAAACTGGGAGCAAATCTCTCTGAGTGGAATAGAAATGACTATCTGATTTTAATTGATTATTACACAGGTTATTTTGAGATTTCTCATTTACAATACTAAGAGTGAAACAGTATTTATGCATTGCAAATCACAATTTGTAGTCATGGTATCCCAGATGTCTTAATTACAGATAACGGACCTCTATTTTTTCTATTAAATTGTATCTCTGTCATCATACTACTTCCAGTCCATACCAACCCACAGTCTAATGGCATGGCCGAGAAATGAGTTTAAATTGCCATGAGTTTGTTAACTAAAGCCAAAGAGAGTTGACAAGACCCTTATCTAGCTCTACTCGATTACAGGCGTATGCCAAGAGATGACATCCTACCTAGGGTTACCTCTCCAACGTTTGTTTGGAAGGAGGACGAAAACATTTCTTCCAACGACTGAACAATATTACAATGACACAGATATTTCTCTACCTGACACAGCCAATGACAACTTAAGAAGAAGTGCGATGAAAGACTAAACCAGATTGGCATAAGAACTATGTGATGTAAATAGGGGACTGTAATTGATATTAGTGGAAGTCAGTCCATAGGTACAGTCAAGTCATAAATTAGATATTTAGCGTGTATTTAAAAAAAAGTTGGTTTTGATGATTACGCACTGGATGTATACAGTGAAACTTTTCTCAAATCATATGTTTGCATCAGAAAAATAGGTAGATGTAACATACGGGATGTATTTCATGTAAACCCTGATCTGGAGATATTCCCAGGCTTAAGTGATGCTCACTACATCTTGTTATTGTAACTGAAGAACTTCCTGGGTGTAACTAAATTATACTAATTTCCTATGGCTCTTCCTCCTCATTTCTCTGTGGTGGATATATATGTTCATGTTTAGACAAAGTTATGTTGTAAGTATAACTGTCTAGCAGTGACCAGACACTCTGAATACAGAAGTCAAAGCAACAACAATATCCCAGCTGTACCTCCTCTCTTGAGTCTTGTTTCAAGCTTATTACAGATAATAACATTATTTTCATGTGTTCTGTACACAACATACGGTAGTTAATGAAAATCAAGTGGTTCTTTATCAGGGCTCAAATAAAGTCCTGATCAAGAGAGAAAAGGATACTTTTTAACAAAGATGAGAAATTGCTCTGGATTTTGACTTCTTCTAACTTTCAAAAGGCAACACGGTAATTTAGAAAAATTTGAAATGCAATTCTTCCAAAATGAGTGAAAACATGTACACAAATGCAAGAAACGAGGAACGATTTATAAGATCAATGTTTGTGAAACAGTAGGCTACATCTAGATTTGAATGCTTCCCACTGCTGCTTAATATAGTTGCTTATTGTACTGCAGCTTGATTAAGGGAGTTGAGCATATGATTGATTTTTATGGCTATTTGACAAGTGGGGGAGGGCAGATTCTTCATCAGAACTAGCCTAACAGTTGGTTTACATCTTTACATGAATAAGTTAACAGTTTTATTAAAAAAAAATTTCTTGCGAGACGTGTGGGGGGGGGTAGGGGGTTGCGGTAGGGGGTTGCAGCATTGTAGCCTACAACATTATTGTCCAACAAGAAGTAGTTTCTTAGTGTACTCATAATGACATTGCAAACTTTGTGAAATGGTTTCTCTAGACCTACGGAAGTCTTGGGTGCATCCAGAAAGTCTGGTAGAATATGTTGTTAGGTCTACTGCGTTATTCTTAATCTAGGCCTAACTTAGCTCAGTGTTTGGAAAGTAACATAGGCTAACAAGTTTTAGTTACTAGTACAGTGACAGTTCTACCTAGCCCCTGCTGAGGCTAGGGACTCATTCCAATGATCAGCCTGGCAGTGTGACAGCAGGGAGCTCTTCACCCATCTGGCAGCTCCTGGTGGAAGGACAGTGCATGTCGGCCTAATCCTACTTCCTAGGCCTAACGTAAGACTGAATGGCCTAAGTAAGGCCTAGCCTAAGTTGAACTGGCGAAATCCAGTGAAAAAGTGCCATGAAGAACTCAGGCTTACCCAAACGAAGAAAGAGTATTGCACTAAACATGCAAAGGGTAACTGGTATCAATACTCCGAACACAATCCCCAACTTTCTTCTCCCATCTTGTGCTGAGTGATTTACACTTTGCTGCAGTTCGTACCTCAATAGAGGTTGTGTTAGACTATTATTAACAGAATTCATTTGGTCACCGTCATTAGGCCTCCGAGACACATTTGAGACTTGCCTGGTCCGGTCAATGGTATGCTTTACTTTACTGGGTTCACCGGCTTCCTCGCCGTTGTTAAGACTAAGCATTGTCCTTGAACGTGACATTGCCCTTCACCGCATAAACAAAATATGGAAATACAATATACCGTACAAAAATAAATTACGTATTGTTACTCGCGTAGGCCTTTGACACCAATGATACACATAGAAGGGGGCGCTAGAAAATTACTTCTGTCGGGTGCAGCTTCGAAATGGCAACTTCGAAGTGGAGCGACTAGGGACACGTTATTTGCAGAATAACAGAATCTCCTGACGTGTTTTTTAAATACTTTTGAACCGTCCTATTATTTTAAATTATAATCTTTATTAGACACTTGTGGTATATTAAATCATGTGTTATGGTAAACATGCAATTAACGCATCACGCTTAGTATACTGTAAATCTACTAGTAGCTTTCTAGTAATTGTGTCGTTATATGTATCATTGGTATATTTGGTTTGTTTTGTTGGAGCGCAATACAGCAATCAGGTGATAGACACCATGTGATTAAAGCCACTCAGATTAATCCATTTGTGTAGAGGGCACCCCCGCACCAGTAAATGAAGATCGATAAGAGAGGTTTTCAATTGTTGAGTATTGTTGTGGTTTTGTTATTTCTGTCGTAAATTACGGCGGGTTGTGGTTTTGGTTGAGGTTTTGTTTAGTTATTTCTGTCGTATATCGGAACACCGTAATACCATAGTTTGGCTTTGAAGCGGAGTCTGTCCTTGGCTAAGCTGATTATCAAGCTTACCGCACTGATAGTGTGACGTCCAAAATGGAAAATCCTATATGCAATGCGAGTACCCGCATTGCACACATGTGATGAAAAGATGCGTAATCTATTTCTAAGTTGGTCTGTTACGTTTTAACTCTTATCTAGTGTAGTTTATATGTACTCCAATCCGCTACACATGCACGAATATTCACCATTTTGCAAGGGGGGAGGGCTATGTCGAGACCGATTACCTTTTATGAGACCTGACTTCCGAGTGCAACAAAAGTTCCCGTATGCGCCCAATCACTTGCCAAACTGAACAGCATTTCATATGCCGTGTACCTCCATCAATCGTCGAATACATATAATGAAAAAAAAAAGAGTATAGTAAATGTTCACCCGCCGTATACCAATAGCCTATATAATTATGATTCCAAATTTTTGGGGATAAGCTTGACTTGAAGTCCAAACTTGATTTGAAGTCCAAAATAAGTATTTTCGGCAGCTGTGGTATTAAAGATGGTAGTCTATTTGACCTATATTTCTAGGCGGAGCGGATATTAGTCCAGTATAAATAGCAGCCAACCAATCCTGTCATCATCAAAACGTGTATGTGTAAGTGTGTCATTATGTGTGTGTGACTGCATATGGTGTGTGTCCAGTTTTGCGTCAGAAAACTCCTCATTAAAGGATGGGCCGATTGTCTTCAAATTTGGTTAAGCAACATCATTGAATCTAACTCTATAACCCACTGTCCCACACCCTCATCAGTATTGATGGGACTTAGGGGCTATAATTATTATCGTGAACATCGCCCCCCCCCCCCACCAGCCATATTCAATCTTATTCGAAGGGAGTCATTTGCATTTACGTTGCATTTAGACATAATTGTGTATACCTAATTTATAGTCTAACTATACCTCAGAAAATAGTCAGAATGTGACATTTGACGTCTCAATTTTGAATTTCTTTGAAAGATCCCCAAAACCACTTTTATTATGGCAGTCGGCTTCGACGACCCAAAGACCACGATATTTGTAAATTCCACCCTGCTTTAAGCTGTTTAAAGAACTCAAAATCCGAATCAAAGGTCGATGTTGTACGCTGCTGGTTCTCGAGATCATTGGCACTTACTGCTTGAGGAAGGTAATGGCATGGAGATCTTATATACCTGACATAATCAGGGACGTAGCTAGAAATTTGAAGGGGGGGGGGGTGCAGAATTTTAAATGGCGCACTTCTCGTCAAATAATTCAGTGGAACTATTGAGGGCATACAATAATAAAAGAACATCGAAATAAAGCCTACATAATAATGTATGTCGATACACACACAAACAATGAATCAGGTCAATTAACGTTTCTATTTTCTTTATAGCGCCACCACTATGTCAAACTTTTGCAGAACTAGTGCCATATGGCTCTGACAGTCTGACTATGTGTTTATTTATTTATTTAAAAAAAAAAAATCCTTTCAAAAGCAATCAAAATTAAAATATCATTAAGTGAAACAAAGTTTTCAAACTTGAAAGTTAGACGATGTGGGGTGCCAGGGACATAAGTGATGATTGAGAAGAAATATCGCGTGAGCTACAATTGGCTGTCAAGCTGTGACGAAACATTAAAAATTCTCTCAACAGCCGCCATAGGCTAGGCCCAGGTCAGGGCCTACTAATACCAGTCTAGGCTAGGACCTAGGTTTTGATAGAGGTAAGCCAGACATAACTGTACTGCTAGTATAGTCAGTATTGCTAATTTCGGAACACTGCGAATTTCGGACACCCCTAAGAAATGCACGATTTCACCATGACAACCTACAGGAAGAGCCAA
>JAAAKB020248390.1:0-11176 GCA_010014835.2 Apostichopus leukothele | reverse complement strand
CAGTGGCGTCTAGGTAGACTAGGAAATGTGCGTTAGTGTTGTAGGAGACAGGTAAGAGAGGAGTGAAGTAAATACACCTTTCTTTCCCTTTCCTTTTTTCCCTTTGCCATTCTGGCTACAATATGTTATCTAAACATTCCAGACCCTAAGTCAATACTGTAGGTTACAAACATTTACAAAGTACTTAAAATCCAATTGCTCACTGTGACATCCAAATGCCCCCAAGCTACTTCAATACTAAAGGATGTCTATAAAGCTTATTTGTTTAAATTTACACTTGTATACTGTAGAACTCATTTTGGTTGAATGACAGAATTAACCCAAATGCAATGACAATTTACAGCAACGTTCAGTACTACTGTAAGTACATCTCATGATCTCAGGGTATTGTATACTGCAGTACAGCAATACACAATATATTGCCGAACTTGTAGCATAGATCTGTGAAAGAAAAAAATCCTGAAACCAAGAGAAACCATTGCAATCTCATTAATGTTCCATGAATTTGTTATGGCACCCAACTGAACTCACTCAGATCAGTGAACATTTAATATAACTGCCAATAGGAAGGATGTAACCAAGCTGCCAATGTACTCAATGATACTATAACTGGAGCATTTTGTTTTCATAATAACTCCACTATGTGCAAATAGTAGAGAGTGAAATGTATTATAAATGGAGCCGCTTCAGAAAGTGCAATGCCCAAGGTTATATTAATGCTCACCTACTGTACTGTATATTTGTGCTTGCTGTACAGTAGTCCTCAATAGGTACTACTTGCACACCAGTAACTATATCTAGGTTATTTCAATGTAATGATGCCATTACGGACATCATTTTACAGAGATCTACAGTACAGGATGTACAATATGAGTATAGGTACTGTAATATTGTAAACACACAGCACCATTATGGCCACACTGTATAGATCTACGAATTGAATACTACAGTAACATAGCTCACAGACAAAGACCTAGAGCCATGACCTCTATGAGGACAAACCACTGCATTCCTGTGGCTGGTACTGTCAATATTTCCAGTGCAGTGGTCAATATTAAATATACAGTAGAAGACACCAGACAGCAGATGCTGCACACTGTGTGTATGTACAGCAACATGCCGGTAATCAATGCATGCACATAATTTGTAGATCTATCTTTGAATCCTGCTGTACATTGCAAGTGCTTAGACATGGTTTTGGCAATCATTTTATTTACTGTACATGTATAAAGAATTCTTGAAAGAATATTCCAACTCAACGTTTTGTTGTCTGAGTTAACTCTGACACAGTGGTTTGCTTTCCTGAAGAGTTAAATGCTAGAGCAAGATTCTGGCCCAAGTGAGCCAAATATTGGACCCGGTGTATTGGTTACAGATGGCTACTGTATGTTGAAAACTTCATCACCAAAATATTGACACTGTCACGCTAGCAGCCTACCTTAGATGTCGTCTAAATTTGGATGGATGGAATTGACTCAATAAAAAGCTAGCAAACACAAATTAACATTCTTAAAAGCCATTGTCACAGCTCAGCAACATAATTAAACTTAGTCACTCCAGTCAGTTGAGGGCTTGAGGCTAAAGAGTCACAGATTACTCAGGAAATAAACAATTTAACAGTCCATACTGTATCATAACAGACAGTTCTTGCTATTCCTTCATACATACATGCATGCTTGATGTCACGTATACTGTGTACCATGCTAATTATAGATGATGTGGCCACTTCAAATTTCCGTCTGACTGAACCCAAATACTACGTAATTACTGCAAAAATTATACTGTACCAAAACATTTACAATTCTACAATATACAGTACTTACTGCATTTATATTATAATAATGACAGTAGAATTTTTAATTGAGCAAGCTTGCCTATTTTTTTTACAAAGACCAGGCCAAGACACAGTTGTGTACCATAAATGTCTACAGTACAGTCTCAGTGAGTATTGTTATGTGGAATAATATGTACTGTACACACTTGTACACTGTACACTATTTAAATGCAATCATACTTAACAAAACACTCATCAAATGCCAGCAAGTTCCTTGATTCATCTATGAGTGTTAGTCAAGTTAATCATAGATCCATAAAGACATAATTCCAATTCAATCCAAAGGTTATTAAATATTTTATTACCCATTTATGGAATAACGCATTCCACAACAAGCCAAGGCCTAAACCTCACTTTGTTTACATACTGTACGTGTATATAGTCATGGCAAAAAACTGAACTGAACTGAACTATACAGTACATGACAGCCAATATCAGATCACCACATAAAGCATTTAATTCTGAGTCAGTAGCTATTTACTATAATTAGCTTTGGAAAGTAATTAATAATTACTCATATATGATCACACAATTAGTATTTTTATCAAACTGTCTCTGATTTACGGACAAATATAAGAAAGGATAATTCACTCTTCCCTTCAGTATTATAAGCAAAGAAAACGACAGTCAAATTGACTTGGCATTTCTATCTTTTATTTTCAAAGGTACAGTACGTATAGGCCATGCCTCCATGGATGCTCAAGGTGTTTAATACAGGATACCAACACTGTTTATTTGTGAGCATTGTTAATCCATTCTTAGAGGGCTCATCTGATCCAATGTCCAATGATTGTAATAAAATGAAAAATGATAAAAAAACAGTATCAAGTTATCAATTGGCTGTTAAAGGTCTATAGACACCTAGCCAATTTGCCCGATATTCAGTACATTTGTCGTTATCAGTTGAAATTGTTTGACAAGCTCTATTTGTTTCCAAGATACACACTTGAAGTTTTGATAAATCTGGGGAAACTCATTAAATATGTGCTCAACAAAATTTCTTCTTTTACCCCTTAATAAGTTAATCCCTAATTTCAAGCCCACATATCATTGAATAATATGATTTTCCTCTTTTTCAAAGAAGACAAAACATTTCCAAAGAAAAATCGCCTTTGGCCATAAAACTGTGTTCAGTGTTTTTGAAATGAAGGTTGTAAAAACAATGGAATAACATAACAGACAATTTGGCAGTCACTCACTTTACATTATCAATGTGCATAATTAGCTAACGTTTTTATAAATGAACTAGAATAAAGAAAAGACTTGTAAAATGGTCAATCTTTGAGTTGCAGCTATTTCATGTTGTCTTATGCCAATTAGAGTAATTAGGACAATGTTGTTCTTAGGTGTCCATAGAACTTTAACATTCCTAATGCTAAAAGGGTAAAACCAAAGAAAATTTTACATGAAAAGTTTCAGTCATTTATGGCTGAAGAGTACGGTAATGATGCGTTCCCAACCTACAACACGGTACTCACAAGGGCAAAGTCAATGGCTGTTTTTGCACACTACAAGGTAAACGTGTCACACTGACAGCCATGGCCCAGCGCGGGAAGATCAATGACTTTTATAAACAGCCTCGCGCAAAATGTTTTGAACAATTGATTGCATTCCACATTTATATCTACCCAGACGTGACCCTCCTGATGTAAATGTTTGGTTCCACCTCTTAACCCCGTCATTGCCCTGAAGCGGTCACCTGGACCCCCAGCCAAATTCGCGTGCTCTGTGTGTTCACTTCCCAAACACCAGCAGGAAATCGGCAGTTGTTTGAAGTGTGTTCAAGGGAAAGCAAACAAGGCTTTCCAACACACTGGCATATGGTAAGACTATAAACAACTTTGTTTGGCCTGTGAACTGATTTATCTGCAAGGCTGCATATTTATAGATATATACTACTTATACCCTAAAATTACTTTTTAAAATCAACACTGCGATGTTTACCATCAATAATGTGTTTTCAGAAAAAAAAATTAAACATGGAAGGGTGCAAGTCTAAGGCCTTTTCAAGCCTAACAATGCAATGCCCATTAAAAGAATTTCTCCTGAAATTGTGGTTTGTGTGATTGAAGAACTCCTTAAAGTATTTGTTGGAGTATATTTGAATAAAATTGTTAAGTGAGCACTGGGAGACAGATTAAAGTATATTTTGCACACCAAAACTTGTTTACAAGAAAGTTACGGCACTTGTATGGCACTGCGTTATCATACTTGTAATAATAACCAATAATAAGGAAGTCATTTTTACAACGCTGAAGCGACCTCGAATGTGGGAGAACCCGCAAGGGCTGAAGGGATGACAACTTTTGCGAAGAACTAACGAATGTACTTGACATAAACTTTCTCAGGTGGGAATAGTAACAAATTTTACACTTGAACACAACAAGATAACATTACCAAATGATGGAATTACAGAAGAATACACATTCATGAATTGTTTCCTCACTTTCACTGATTCGAATAAGAATGGAAAGTTCTGAAAGTGGAAAAAGATGTTAGTGTTTTTTACGAATTTCCAGACCGGTTAGTAACAGGTTGGACCGACGGGTATTAATTTTTTCTGTTGGTGCCAATGGTTCCTGGGTACCTGCTCCCATCATTAGTAAATTAGCATTACAGGCAAATTGCAAATTTTGTAGAAAATTTACATGATTCACATTTCATTACCAAGGTTACCAGGATGGATATTCCAAATGACTAGCCTAGACCTAGGGCTACTGATATCTGAATACATTTCAAAAGCAGCTATATAGCCTGTTCCACAATCTTTAGGTTTCTCTTTTTGTTTGTTCTACATTCCTTGTCTATTGTTATTATTTGCTTATTATTCTTCTTTGAATCTTTTCTTTTTCGGGAGAGACCAGACTAGAAAAGCTTATGCTTATTCTGGTTCCTCTAGGCTCTACCAATCAATTTTTCTAGTCTGGAATTTGTACTGTATCAGAGACAAATTCACTTGTTAGTCTGTTAAAGACTAGTAAGCTTATTAAATGTATCCTTTATGTATAATAATGAAATCCTGATGAAAATGATTTTCTGTATTACGTGATGTTAGAAATAAACTTTGACACTGGAAAAAGGCAACAACATACAGTATCTTCTGTGACTATATATTCAAAGCCTCATGACACGAAGCTTCAATATTTTCAAGTCGTAAGGGACTTTCTTGTGTAGATAGCCCGAACTTGGCTACTGTATATGGTTGTACAGTGTGCAACATGGAAGATTTCATCGATGTGAAGCTAGGGTCTAGCATAACTACTGTAGAACTACTACTTTAGATTATTCATTTCTAATCTAAGTCAGCATGTCAAGCACACATTGCACAACAATTTTGCTGTGCTGACTGTGTTTAATGTTAGATTCCCACATCCACAGGTTTCAGAATCAGTGATCGAAATGAATTGCAGCTAAAGTTACAACTGCATGTACTTGGGCCTAGGCCTACTGGATATCAACCTCTATAGGCCTACTAGTACTTTCGTCTTGCCTGACTTAGCTCCAACATAGGCTTACCATCATAAAGACCCCTTAACTTAGACCCTAACCAAAAATGGTACTAATTTAGAATCCGTACCATTCAGTTCCTAAGTAATAAAATTAATTCATTCCAGCGAATCATTCACGCGACCCACCTATTCACTAACTGTTATTCTATTGATTTGCGAGCACACAGTTGTTATTCTGCCGATTCGAAGTAAGCTTTCCCATTCACATGGTACGGATTCTAAAGTTAGGCCCCAAAAAAACAAATAACATTAGTCATTAAGCCTAACGTTAGTCATGTTAGCTGAATACCAATTTGTATTGTAACAATTAGACAGCCAGCATGGAACAATGAAATGCATTTGCATAAGGATAAAGTTCATACAATAGCAAGGAGGATAATCTGGCAACTATAATTATGTGTAAGGAATGCAAAAACTTGGTCACTACTGCCTGAGATAGGCTAGGACTAAAAATAAAATTATCCCTACATCCCATAACCTAACCTTTACTATACTACCTAGGCTAGCCTACAACGTTGATGTTGGAGAAAACGTTAATGTCAAATAAACAACGCAGGGCGGAATCAAGTCACAACAACTTTGGGTGAATACTCACAAAATTCCTCTTCCATGTCTGACAACAGACTGTTCTGAAGTTATAGTAGCAGTGGTTTGCTCTGGTGAAAGTTTTCGATGATTGTTTGCGTTAATGTTATAGGGTTGGGCCTATACTAATGTGAACCTGAGCAACTCAATTCACAATTATCAACACGATACAGCCTTGCTGAATAATCCATTACAGACACTAAAATGTATGTGATATGTTACGGCTAATGAAGGAACCGGTAATAGCTGCACGCAGTATAGTATGAGCGTTGTACAATGCCATTCACTGTTCTTTCAACAGATACCTTCTAGCAGAGTTTTACTTGCGTTAACAATTTTGAGGAGTATTTGTTGAACATTAAAGCCATTGTCGTTCTAATTTACCTTTTATGTCTTTTATGATATTTTAAAACTTTATAAAGGTAATTAATGACCTACATAGGATTTTTTATTCCTCAAAAGAAGTCTGAAGATGGAATCATTTTACTTTACTTTTATGCTACGTTAAAGATCTGGTTCTTACATTGTCTGTGAGATCGGCGCGCCGTTATTTCTAGAGCGCTTCCCCGAAAACAGTGAAGCTAGGATGAGGTAAAAAGCATTACTCATGCTGGTGACGTCATATGCATGGTCGTGGAGTAAAATATACAGTCAAATTCAAATAGATGGCGTTGGTTCAGATCTTAGAGAGAAGTTATTATTTCCGTAAAGCATTTACATATGTTGCTGCTGCTAAAGGATGGAACGAGTTATCAAACGAATGTAAAAATACCAACTCGAATACCTTTAAACGTTTTATCCAGAACTTTTACTAATTTCTTATGCTCTTAATTTTCTTTCATTGAATTAATGTTCCATGTTGTATTTTATATGAAATTAACAACTTTGCATGTTTTTTCTTTTCCGTTGTCGTCTTATTGTTTGCGTTTGTATTATATATTATTTTTTATTATGATTATGATTATTTTATTCTATTTCTGTTTGTAGATTTTATATTTCAGGGCTTCGGGGAGATAGGATTTACACTAACCGAGTATATATACCCTTTTAATGTTAAATAAAATAAAATAAAACAAGGGTCTGACGTTTTACTTCCGATGTTCTTGGTAGAAAAGTGAAGAACTTTCTGAGTTGGGGGAAAGACAACGCCACGTATAGATAGACCTAACTAGTTATTACTCCTCAATTTGAGTTTGCTACCTATTTAACTAGTTGCTAATGCTCTTAAGCAATTGATTAATTAATAACTGAATTAATCTAGTACAGCAAGTTTTGTGTCCCACAAATTTATTGTAATAATCATCATCATCATCATCATCATCATCATCATCATCATCATCATCATCATCGTCATCATCCAGGCGCGGGGTGGAGTTGAACCGACATCTGGTTAATGCATACTTACTCACATTGGCATCTTCCAAACGAATTTCATCTTCTTTTGCAGCCGAGTGTCGCTAACAGATCGTTTTGTTCTGTATCCACCGCGTCGATTTTCAAAACAGTGACTGCAGTCGCTGCTTTAACCGGAATGAAGACACCAGTCCAATGTGACGCGTATACCTGTCACCACAATTCAATGTTTTCAATGGAGATCAATTTCGCGGATCTGGTACCAGTTTATATCAGGGCTATCAACTCGGTGCAATATTCGCCGGTAAAAACTTATACCTGTAGATAAATATCCGTTAAAACAACGAAGATGGTAGAATTCAAGGATAAAAATTCGCCAATGGAAGAGGGATTCGACAATAGAGTATTCATAATTCCAGCTATTGTCGTAGTTTGTCTAGTTGGTAAGAAATTGGTGTATAGTCGAATGGCATATGTTTGCTGACAACTTATTAAACTCTGTTACGTGTTAGTGTTACAAAGTGTTAGAGTAGACCAAGGCCGTTATAGTACAGTAAGACCTCACTAAGGCTAGGTTATGTATTGTCAGGGATGTACCATGTTAACGTAGGCAACTGGCCGTTGCATAATTCCGATTTAATATTGTGATAACATTTTCAGCATTGAGTGTCTTTAATAACTTTTGGTGACTGATAATATGAAGCAGTCATTTAGCCTGTAGCCCGATACTATTTCTACACCCAAGCACTCTCCACATTAGCCTTACAAATTAGCCCACAAAATTTAGCCATTCCTACAGTACCTAACCAACCCTGCAAATCACAATCTGGATTATTACTTATTAGCATAAAATTACCCCTCCTACAGTTAGAACGCCATATTACTAAATACTGGACATAAATGGGATGTTGGCTAGACCCTACAAATTTAGGTAGGAGTTGCAGCTACAGTTTTCTCATTCACTGAGAGACATAAGCACACTCTTGTATTTGATGTACACAAATGTATGAGAACTGTATCTGTAACTTACTTCCAATACATTATGCCTGCCCACCTCTACAGTGTGATCATGAATTATAATTATAGTGCTTAAATTTAAATGCTAATAAATGTTGCTAGACAGTCTTTTCCACAGTTATGTAAATTAGATCCCATGTTGGAATCCTTCTAAATGTTTTTACATTGTAAAGTATTTGAAAAGTTACTTAGATCTATAGATGCAACTATACACACATACCTTATATTTGTTATGATCCATTCACAAGGAATTTAAATATTGAGAAAAGAAATGTAATGCATTCAAGTGATAGGGACAAATAATGTGTGGGGGGGGGGAGGGGGAGCATATTCATCAACTACAAAAAATTATGTGATACAGTACTTGTTTCTAATCCCTATAACATGAAATAGTGCCATTTTTGTTGTCTGCCATGCTGTAGACTCTAAAGATATGTGCAATTTGATACAAATATTTCTAAAATATACTTAATAAGCAAATTGACAATGTGCAAGAAAAATATCAACCAGGTTGATAATACAGCTGGACAAGGGACACTTGCTTTGAAGGGGTAATAGATCTCGACTAAATATTGATGCGTGTTTGGAAAGTTTCTTATTCTCATGACTGCTCAGAGAGACACAGATTTGCATTGACCAAGTATTGTATAATGCAACTTACTAGCAAACAGCACCTTACTCAACTGTATGGGTGCCAAATGCTACAATAGCTACCTAACATCTTATCAATGCCCAGCAAGTATGTGTACATTATCAAAGGGAAAATCAGACATGTAACTTTATAACATTGTACTGTTTTGTATTAGTACTGTATCTTGTTATACCGATCAGCCATTGGGGAAGGGGAGGGAGGGAGGGGATTAGAGGGCTTTTACTAGAAGGGAGTGTGAAGAGATTAGTAATAATAGACCCCCATTTTCTGTAGGATTCTGGAATGAAACTTTGATATCAGATGCCAGTGGATTATAATGTTGGGAACACCTACCACCTTTAATTTCCATCATGTCAATAAAAGGTTCAACTGTGTACAACATCGAGAAAATCATCTTCTTTTCTTCCACATCGTTGTTTCCTATCCCTTGTTTGTCTTCTCCTGAATTTGTGGCCATTTTCTTGTTTAACACTGCGAAATTTTACTCTACTCACAATTAATTTGTCAAGTATAAAATATCATTGTCGTCCTCAGCTTTTGTGGTCTACAAACTCACCGTCAGTGTGAATCGGAGAGAAAATGCAAAGAAAGAAAAGAGGCAGAAGAAACTAGAGAGGAGACGATGAAAGTCTACTTACTTTTCCAGTGCAGTCCATCCAGACAAACAATGACGACATGCAATCATTGCCATTCCAGATATCTCTGTGAACAAACTTGTTGCTTGTTTCAACACTTATCAGAGGGATATTTTATTTTCTGTAGTAAGTCTATATGTAAGCATGTCTCTAATTTATTTATGTGTACATACAGCTACAAACACACTGCACGTACCGTTGGACATATGGAGATGTCCCAAGGATGAGGGATTAAGGTGAGGGTATATATTAGAATAGCATATAATTGTATATCAGTATCTGAAGTTTGTTAGGTTAATTAGAAGGTTATTGTTCTTATGACCGAACTACTTCTTTGTTGAATATTGAGTGTAGCTCCGAACTCTGTCCGGTAATTGATGAGAGGCTGTGATGCTTCGTCCACATTGTCATTGTATTGAAAGGTACAAACTCCAATTAATGAATCCAGTTAATTAAAAGAAACTGAACAGCTTAATTAATGTCAATTTGGGCAAGTTTGCCATCAGTAATGATGCCAAAATGGTACCAATAATAATCTTAAAGATGGGTCGTATTTTCAGTTTGCAAAAAGTTTTGTTTAAGCAACATGTTAATTAAACATGTATGTGTGTTAGTCAAAATCTAAATTGCCATCAAATCATGTCAATCATAATTAACATGAAACAGGGTGCTGTGTTTCTGACAAAAGTAATATGCAAAACCTGTTTTCTAGAAAAGTCTGCTAAAGCAGATTATCTGTGACAACATTT
This sequence comes from Apostichopus leukothele, assembly GCA_010014835.2. Lineage (NCBI taxonomy): Eukaryota > Metazoa > Echinodermata > Holothuroidea > Aspidochirotida > Stichopodidae > Apostichopus > Apostichopus leukothele. The sequence continues at coordinate 842 of JAAAKB020248390.1, read as the reverse complement.
CTGCAGAAATGTGCATCCATAAATTTCATCAACTTTTCAAAATCTTATCTGTAACCTTTGATTTTTATTTGAAGTTGTTTGAGAGTGAATTATGAAATTAAGCAAGACCTCAGCAGTAGCATCTTGAAACTTTATAAATTTGACAAAATCTGATTATACACCTTCGATTGTCATTTCGAATTGATAAAATCAGTAGTACAGTATTCTAATACTAATGCGATGTCAGGTCAAATTACCCTGTACTAAAACCTTACCTACTGTTTCTTAAAAAATTATCAGATACCTCAAAACATCTCTTTCTTTTTAGATACTACCACTTTAAAATTCAACAATGATGAAAATTTCTAATGTTGTGCAAAAAATTTGGAATGCTGGCTTGACCAAAGAGTTCTCATCTGTGACTAATGTTAATGTAAGGTCAATATTACAAGAGTATCATTGTTGCCAGAGCAGTAGGATTCGCCTTGCTAGTTTCGTACTTGTTGTTACAATTTTTATATGCAATTATTATCTCAAAGATCTGTGTACAGCTACATCAGTTGCACTTGCATGATATGTTTTAAAATACATTAATGTCTCTTGTTGATATGTAGTATACCTTATCGAACTTTACAGTTATATGAATCTCAGATTTTAACCTGCTATGAATATGTTATTTCTAGAAAAGCTGTGAGGTGTTAACAAACTTTAAATTATTGCAAAGTATTCAAGAGGGTGTAATCTCACTTTTGACGTCCTTCAAAAACATGTTCTTCAACAAAAATACTGTGTAATTGTGTCTTTAATGATGAATCTACTTTTATTGTGAAATTGGCTTCGCTTCCGACAGACGCCTGCACCAA
>JAAAKB020248379.1:0-11176 GCA_010014835.2 Apostichopus leukothele | reverse complement strand
GTAGAAAGGAGGGATCGTAGTCTGCTTCCGGGGAAGTGTTCGCTACATACGTAGCTATATACTGGCTAGGCCCAGTGAAATCGGGGCTGGTGTTCTGCACTAACTTGGTCATAAATCGCCATGTTTTTTTCGTTCTTTCGGCCATCAACGAAGGCTAATTGCATGGTTTATGACATTATTGCAGCCCCCAACAACACAATGGACCGGCATTTTCTTGGATAATTTACAACATGTTGTAAAAAAACTTCTAACGATATAGCGAAATACAGTGGTTCTTCTCTCAGTGTAAATGTGCGTGTACGTGTGACGGTATGATCGTTGCGCATCCCGTACATCCCTGGGCTTGGCACTTGTGTTCCTAATATGACGTCATCGTTGTCTTGTTTTGAAATCTCATTTTTCAGAGGTCTGTTTACGAATGCGAATATTAAAATGTTAATTTCTAATTAGTCCTTGATATTTTAAAGATGATGAGAATAGTTTTGAACATATATTTTCTCATAGATTCAGAGGAAATCACTCTCGATTAGTTGGATTTTACATGTCATGGCCTCTTTAAGCTGACTGCACACTGGCCTGACTGAATGAGATCCAACTTCAACTCAGCTTTTGTGACCTATTTTTATATAATCTTAAAGACCCATGGTCTCACAACTGAAGCCTGTTCACAACTGATTAGTGCACACTACATGGCCAATTTATGTCTATGACCAGTGCATGTTTATATATATATGTAAAATTACATTCCTGTGATTTGCTACATTTGTTAAGACTTGCCAGTTTCTTTCAACACAATCCCTATTACCATTCCGAAAAGTTCAGTCGAAGCTGAAGTGACTTTGAACTGACAAAATCTTGACCAGTGGTAGTGTTAAGCACATGCATACTCCCAACTATCCATGATTGTCCATGTAATGACCAACCAGGCAATGTGTGGAGGCCTTAAGACAGTCTTTACCTAATCTGCAATTAAGTATTGCATCATGTATTCATAAGGTATTAATTAATATTGTTGCATGGTATTATATTAAAGTGCATGACATACTGTAGCTGTCAAAGTATTGTCACTAACTTATGATTTACTGTTCACAAATTCATGGAACTATCTAAAGTCATTTTGACACCATATGCAGGTATTTCTACACTTTGTACATACAACACGAGTACTTATGATAATGATATTGCAATTACAGTGTAAGTGAAATAAGTTGATCTCTTTCATAATTTGATGATAACATTTTGTGTGTATAATTGAATTGCACAGGAGAGACAGAGAAACTTGGTATGTAATTATGCATTGCATACATCAAACTAGTGAGAGATTCAGTGAAGATTAGCACTTGCTTAGTGTTGAAAAAGCTCTCTTTCCAATATCTCTTCTTTTACATGCTGATTAAGAAGGTATGCAAATGCCTGAAGGTGAACAAGGTGTGTCAACTTTTTCTTTGTAAACTTTCCTTGGAAGGTTTATCTGGACCACTGTGGTTTGATTACATACATTCAGTAACATGGAATGGTAAATTGATATTAATGATACTATTGTTAAATGCTTTTCTCTTGACAGGCTTTTTGTGTCCTGTCCACACCCCTGATGGTACCCCATGTGGACTACTGAATCATCTTTCAGCTTCGTGTCAGGTTTGTCTGATTTATTATGTATCCTCTCTGAAACATTTGAGAAAGTCTCCACATAAACAAATGTTTCCTGATTATCAAGCAGTTGTTGAAAATTTTTGAATCAAATTCTTTGTGTAGATTTGGATATTTATATTGATGAGTCTTTCAATAACTTCCACGAAGCACTTTTTTAAGTAGAAGACTTGAAGTCTATTTGTTTAATTTAGTTCATCGTAATTTGTTCTGTTACATATGACCAGTATTGCATATGGTTGGTATGAATGTAGCCATCTTGTGTTCTAAAATCAGTGGTAAATGTATGTTCTATCTATGGAGTAGTTGAGGCCTATTTTGCCTACCTCTGCTGTTTAGTGGAAGTAACATATGAACCTGACTCAATACTGGTGTAACTTTCAGGTTGTTAAAGAGTATTCATGTCACTAGTGTTGAACTGATTTTGGGAATTTAGGAGGACACCAGAAAGATATTACAAGAACTGTTGCTTTGGATCCAGTGAAAATGTTACTTTTGCAGATATATAGATAATTGCAATTGAAGTTTGCTTATATATGCTAATACAGTTTGCCTGTTAGTGAATAATCAGGAGCTAACTGTCAAGTGGTTTAAGGATAAATAAACACTCTCCCAGTTTGATGTAATTTAGTAGAACTCCTCTGACACATCATGGAGAAGTTGCTTATCAACTGTTGGGTAGTTCTTTGGCTTTCAGGGAAGCCTTGATGGCTTGATGGCTTGAGCAAGTTGATTTGTGTACCTGTTACTTTATGGTACAAGAGATTGTCAAACCATTGATCATTTTTTAAGTGTAGACACAATAAGGTTATTTGGATGATACTCATTAACCCAAACTTTGGATACATCACAGTTGACAGTGAGGTATGTGGTAACCATGATCAAGATACCAGGCAACAAGAAAAACCAAATTGTATCATGTACAACTGCACAGCTAACAATGTGACATTTTAATAACTATGTTTTGGTCATTTCTCAACTTTTTAACTTTACTGGGACAAAATCTTTGTCAACTATTTACAAAATAATGTAATGTACACTGTTTAAGTACTATGAAACTTTTGCACAACAGTGGATAAAAGCATACAGTGTTGTCCTGAAACATATCCAGTAATATTATCCTGATGATTATTGCATATGCTTCAGAACTGACATTGCATACCATCACTGTACCGATCTTAATGTATCTGCTGCCTCCATAACTTACATCATTATTCTTTATAACAAGCTGTTTGCTTTTCTCTTAAGGTCACTACAAATCAACCAAAAGTAGCACCCCTTTTACAGGTGCTATATGCGATGGGTATGTTGGCACTAGATGCACCTCAAATAGCCCTCTGGGGTGAGACTTACCAAGTTGTCTTGGATGGTCGAGTGGTGGGATCGTTACCAAAAGGAGGAGCGGAATCTCTTGTTGCTGCCTTGAGGGTTATGAAATGCACAGGAGAACAAGAAGTGAGTGGTTCTTTAATAGACACCTCATAAGTATATAACCCATTGAATTAATTAATTGTTCAATAGGTCACAGAACTTGCCTGATAAGAGGAATCAAGTGTCATGAAATTAGGGAGCAAAGAAATTGATGAATATGCAAGGACAAGAAACAATCTAAGACCAAGCTGCATCTCTGGCATTCGAAGGAGAGGGTCACAATCTTATTTAGGGTCGTCAAAAAATCCAAGAGAAGAAAGAAATTAACAAATTTTTTAGAAAAAAATAGTGGGAAAATGTTGAACATGCTTTAAAAGTTGCAAAATATATATAATACACCATTTTGCAACTAAGCACTCTTAATTATATACAGAATTCTCTAAAGGGAAACAGGACACCTCCATGTAGACTGGCTTCCCCTAGGCTACAACATTAAACATTGGAAGGTCGCCAAGATGGTGCAAATGAAATTTAGGGTCACCAAGCAAAAAATGTTTGAATATTAACATGTTGTGTTTTATTGGTTTTAGTGTTAAAAGAATAAAGCCTCAGACTGTACTAAAACATACTTCTCTGAAAAGTAGATTTTGAGTTGATTATTTTGATAATATTTAATAGTCAACACAATGTCTCTTTTCCTATAAACAACCTTTGCTTGCTTCATTTTTTCCAGTTATTATTGTCATCGTCAAGAAGCAATCATTCTAGGCCTAGAAAAGTCCTCAAAAGTTTGAAAGAATAAGATCATTGAATAGTCACACAATGAAAATGTGCTGTTTTGCTTTGATAATGTACAAGAAATTTATAATGTATTTCTTCAACTATTTAAACAGTTGGTAAAGCAAATTATTGTTAATACATGCAATGTTTAAATTCAGTCAATTAAAGATTTGTTGCATAAAGTTGTTACTTTAACTGTAAATCCTGTAGTAGACATGTCCTCTGTTCAAACTCCTGTATGTAGCCTGTGGAAAATATGTTCTCTCCTAATTGTATCTTGTAACTTTGATTGCACAGAACCTAATGAAGAATTATAATCGACAGATTAGCAGTTTAATATACCTGCTTCCCTGGGCAGTTTTTTTGATCAGTTTGTGTGTCCTACATGATTGACTTGACTTGTTTGTTTCTTTTGTGGATCTGTCTTTATCAAGAAGCAACCTGGACTTCTTAAATGAAGGTTAATCTATGTTGTTAGTACTATAAGAGCATAATTATTGCTATTAATAAGACTTTCCAATTAGTCCATTTCAATCATGAGAGAATTTTTTGCAGATTCCTAACAGCCTTGAAATTTGTTTGGTACCAATTACTGGCAAGAAAACTCAATACCCTGGACTGTTCCTCTTCACAACTCCTGCCCGACTCCTGAGACCAGTTGTGAACCTCATGACAGAAACTGAAGAGCTCATTGGTACCATGGAGCAGGTGTATCTCAATGTATCTGTGAATGCAAAGGAGGTCATACCAGAGGTACAGTAAGACATTAATCTACTCAGTGTGAATCAGCCAAAGAAACTTGTTATGAAGGGACTTGGTATGAAGGGACTTTGTATGAAATAACTTGTTATGAAGTAACTTAATATGAAGTGTCTTAACATGTATGATTGGTTCTAGTCGTTGAAGATGAATAGTTGTTTATTAGTCTAGCTACCAGAGAAATGTAGCACTCTTGTGTTACAGTTAGCTTGCAGGGATATATTGCAAGGTCTCCTCCAACAAAGTAATGTGGTACTTGCAATAGATGATACATATTCCATCAATGAAAGTATTAAAGGTTGTTATTCAAAAGGGGACAATGGCAGGCGTAGAAAGACTGTTTTCAAATTTAATTAAAAATGCTCAGATCAGCTGTATGTGCCTAAAATGCTTTGTGTAATGGCCGACACATTGTATTTAAGTGATAACATCTTTTGGGTTGCTACAAAGTCAACTAAAAGTTTTAGTCATAAACCAGCAACATCAGCTATAGGATGTGTGGATAAGAAGAAATTCGTTGTTTCAGGTATAAAGGTAGAAAGATTTTCTGTTTTAACTTTAAAAGTAATGTGTTGGACACAAACACCAACTATTGATATGTCCCAATAAAGCAATGAAACGAAAAGATACTGTAAAGATGACCATCAATTAGAGGTTATTCATGTAATTATTGATTGAGAGCTGATACCATATATATCTCATTTGAACTCATCAGGTCACATCTCACATGGAAGTAACTGAAGATGGTATACTGAGTGTAGCTGGCAGTTTAACTCCATTCTCTGATTTCAACCAGAGTCCAAGAAATATGTACCAGTGTCAAGTAAGTGTAGGTTACACACAGATACAGCATGACTCAGATTGGCAAGAACAAGTGTGCACAATATAATCTTGTCTAGTAATTAAGCAACTGCATCCATCAACATGACAATACATATGCATAATTTCCATTATAACAACATTTGAAAGAAAATTAGTATTGCTACCACCTGTAAAAGTGAAATACCAACTAATAGTAAAGTGAAATATTGTATAGCAAATGATACAGAGTGAATTTTCTGGAAAGTGAAGAAGAATTATGCAATGTTAGTGAGAGAACACAGCCAATCACTCCCATGACAATAGTATAACAGATCTGCCCTGGTGGGATGTGATTGATGCTCTTGTACTAGCATGTATTATGATGATAATACTTCTCTTCTACAGATGGGAAAGCAAACAATGGGCTTTCCATGTCATGTGTTGCCTTATCGAATAGATAATAAGATGTACAGGCTGCAGACCGCTCAAACTCCAGTTGTTAGACCAAAAGCCTATGATATCATTGACATGGACAACTATCCACTGGGAACCAATGCCATTGTAGCAGTCATTTCATATACTGTAAGTTTATAAACACTGTTTGATTCTAGATGGCTCTTCTAAACCAGTTGGTTAGTTTTAGATGACTGATGCATGTACAAAACATTCAACATTGCTTTTTGAGTTGATTTTATGATACTAAGATGCAGAAGTAACATACTTTGTCTTCTTTACTAATAACTTTTCATTTAAATTAAAAAATATTACATAAGAATAATACCAATGTGACAAGTGCCTGGCAGATGAAATGTTGAGACTTACTTGCTCATTTTATAATTTACTGTCTAGCAGGATGTATAAGCTTTTCAATCGCAATCTTATTTTGAGTAACTTTTCAAATAATGTATTGTAAATACATTAACAACAGAATGTTTTCATCAATGTCGTGGGACGTTGTATTAATTCTTCCTAATTTGACAGTCTACTGTCTTGTTCCAATCTTTTACTACCCAAATTATTGAAATGTGCTCTTGTTTCAATTTTCCAATTTCTTGTCACTCTTCCATTGTACTGTACAAAGAACTGCATTTAAAAGGCAGTAAAACCTTCCAGTCTCTCAACTATCGTAATATTCAGTAGATGCCACCACTACTATAAATAGCTAATTTAATTCTCAATGAGTTCCTACCATTTCCTCAATTGATCTATTCACAGGGCTATGACATGGAAGATGCTATGGTGTTAAATAAATCTGCCTTGGACAGAGGCTTTGCTCATGGACAAATCTATAAAACTGAGGTCATTGACTTGAAGAAACACCTTAAAGGATCCAAGAGCAATGAGGTTACTTATGCTTTTGGTAAGCCGTCATGAAAAATTAGTAAACTAACCAAACAAACCAGAATTATAATTATGATCTATCAACATCTCTAAGACATCTATGTGGTTTGAAACAATTAATTTTGTCTAATTAGCAAAGTATGTAGGAAACATGCAGAACACACACAAAGGTGAACAGTCCAATTCTGGTTTCCTAAGTCACAAGGTGATTTCAGGCCGCTTCCTTCAATGGTTCAGAGTCATGTTGTGGGCTGTTCATTATCTTGTACTCTTAGTTGTTTCCTAGTTAACAGTTGCAATTCACACATCATAATGTAATATTCCCATCAACATTTTACCTGTTATGTCATCTTCTTTTTTGCATGGGAGGGGGGAGTGGCAATGTAGCATAAGATGTCCATGGAAGTTGTCTAAATTAATTTAAATCCCATGGTTTAATCCATTATCAATTAATTAAATCAGTTGTTTGTGGTTTTGGTAAGAATAATTTCATTCAAATGTTGCAGGATGTGACCCAAGTGACCCAAGAGCAATGGACAAATTAGATTCAGATGGCTTCCCTCCTCCTGGTACTATTATTGAACCAGGAGACCCTCTATATGGGTAAGTCTTGCTTAAATTTAGTGGTTTATTTCCAAGAAAAAATTCTTCTTATCTTACTTTGCATAGTTTGATTGTCTTAAGCTGACTAATTATCTCATCTCCCTAGAGTCTGTAGTGTATGAGGTATTGCACTTCACCCACATCAGAATTGTGGGTATGTGAGTGTGTGTGTGTGAGTGAGCACAAAATTGTGCCGCGAACTCTTCCTAGACCGTAATTTCCAATGAAGTTCAAACTTGGTGGGTAGGGGCCTGACCATGTAAACTCATGCCTCCATGATTGATGATGTCAAAAGTTAGAAGAAAAAGGTCAAGAAACCTAAAAATTGGATTTTAGCCATTTTCTGCTTGTCATCATGTATGAAAAAGACATCAAACCACACGATATGTAGAGAATGATGGGACAAATTTAAAATAGGACAGATTTAGTTGTTCAGGATGGAGGTCAAAGGTTAATTAAGGTCAAATTGGCCTCAATTGTGCAAAAAAGTGTGTCGCCAACTCCTACATTGTAAAGTCCGATCACGTTCAAACTTGGTGGGTAGGTGGCTCACCATGAAATTTTTTAGCTGCGTGATTGGTGACATCAAATGTCAGATACCCCAAAAACTGTTTTTTAGCCATTACCTGCTTTTCAGTAATCTGGAAAAGTCATTAAACTACAAGATATATAGAGAATAATAGGACAAATTTTAAAATTGTACTTATGTTGTTATTAAGGGTGGAGGTCATAGGTCTAATTGGCCTAAATTGTGAGAAAAAGTGTTTCATGAACTACTATGAAACTCTAAGTTGTATTAAGTTCAAGTTGGTGGGTAGGTGCCTGATCATGTAAACTTGTGCCTGCGTAATTCATGACATCATTGGGCAGCGGTAAATTGATTTTTAGCCATCTTCTGCTTTTCAACATGTAGGTAAAATACATTTAACCACACAATATGTAGAGAATGATGAGGCAAATTTTAAATAATGCAGAGTTTAGTGTTTACAGTCAAGGACAAAGATCAATTTGAGACCTGTAACTCCATGGATTGCCTTCTTGTTTGCACTTTACCATTTCTTCTACTAAACCTTCATAAAATTAATAATTCCTTGTATTATATTCAGAGATTCAGACTCTTTTTGTCTTGATTCATTCATTTCTGTCTCATGAAAGATGAATATTGGAAAGGATGGGGTAGGCTCATAGCAATAAATTGCCAATTTGGTTAAGTTGCAAGTAACAGTTGACTACTCTTGTTCTTATATTATGGCAAAATGTTTGCTAGAATGCAAAGCCCATTATAAACAGATAACATCTTAGATTACCCCCTGTTTTTGGAAAGAAATATAAAGATCAATGTAGACATCTTCTCTTTGTCATAACCTATTTTCAATTCTAGTAATAATTCTAACTGTCTAAAAACTGAATATAATATGCCTTGGTATCATGTTTTACTACAGGTATGTTCAGCTTAGCACTGGACAGAGTGATATTTCCAAGTACAAAGGTTCTGAGACCGGAATTGTAGAGAGTGTGAAAGTGGTTGGTAATGATATGGGAAATGAAATAAGTCAGAAGGCCTACATTCAGTTGAGAATTCAGGTAAGTAAATGCCAGGTAGCAGAGACATCTTTAAATTTCTGCATACCAATTCTAACTTTCCTCAAGAAATTGTCTTAACATTTCCACAAATTCTCTCCAGCTAATGAGCACTATAGTGTTGCAATACTGTATCATTAATGTAACATTTAACTGTCGTGAGTTTGTGACATTAGCAGATTTAAACAAAATTTATCAAAGTAAACATTCTGTTTGCTTCATCTTTCTAAACCTTTGATGACTTCCAAGAAGTGTGAATGTTAATAATTTATCTGTTAGTGAATCCATAGAGTGTGAATGTTCATAATGTGTCTGTGAGTGAATCCATTAATGACTTATAAAAAGTGTGAATGTTCATAATTTATCTGTTAGTGAATCCATTAACGACTTATAAGAAGTGTGAATGTTCATAATTTATCTGTTATTGAATCCATTAACGACTTATAAGAAGTGTGAATGTTCATAATGTGTCTGTTAGTGAATCCATTAATGACTTATAAGAAGTGTGAATGTTCATAATGTGTCTGTTAGTGAATCAATGTAGAGGTTCCTCTTGTGCTGTTCTTTACTGCACATGTGCACAGATTAATACATAAAGTATTTCTTTCCTAGAGAAATCCAGTCATAGGTGACAAGTTTTCCAGTAGACATGGACAGAAGGGTGTGTGCAGTCTTAAATGTCCCCAGGAGGACATGCCATTTACAGACAGTGGTATGACCCCAGACATTATATTCAACCCTCATGGATTCCCATCCCGTATGACAATAGGTAAGAATTGAACTATTCTAAGTTTCATGTTTCTTGCTGGTTCTGCAACTATAGGTTGATTTAGTATCACATTAGTTTTCAGTATCATGTGGTATTGTTTGAAGTTACAAATATTGACTCATGCTGATATTAATTCCCAAGTGCTGATTATTATATTTTCAGTTGTTGATATCACTTGTTATTGGTTTTCTACCATTTATAGTCTGTTGGGGGAGTGGGAGTTGAGTTGGGGGTTTGCAGTAAGGGACTCTCCCTCTCTCGGCCAGTTTGCTATTTGCTGAAAATAAAGATATAACCTCCTACTATCCAAAATGATAATTAGAAAATATCACCAGTTACAAATATTACCACTGTTAAGGTTGTACTTCATTTCACTTAGTTTCAGTTTTGCATGTCCATTTTACATATTCAATGCATGGAATGGATCAGCAACTTCTGTTTGGTATGAGATAACACGGTACAACTATAGTTACAGCTTGCCATCTTCAATTCATCCATTGTTTTTGTCAGTTACATGCTATGACTGTGCAGTCTCTTGTTCATGGCCAAGATCAAAAATGATCCAGCACCAATCGTTATAGCATATTCCTTTAAATGTATAATATTGAATTAAGTTAATGTGGATATATTTTAATTTTAATATTAGGTATGATGATTGAGAGCATGGCTGGTAAATCAAGTTGTCTTCATGGACTATGTCACGATGCCACTCCATTTACATTCTCTGAGAAGAATACTGCTGTTGAGTATTTTGGCAAATGTCTCACTAAAGGTAATGTACTAGAGACATGAAGATGATGGAAATAATCCTCAACTTGGTTTTGGCTAATTGTTTAAATTGGTCACCTATGTACAAAACATATGGTAGCACCCATACTAAATATCCCTAAGCTAAAATGCAATTGTAAAGTAAATGCTGCATGCTTTGCATGAAGTAATGTGACTTTCCAACCTAATGGCAGATTTGTCAGAATTGTTCTACTTTTCACTGGAAGGTTTATATGTCCGTCTTTCATGTGTACTTTCAGTTATGCTAGGTCATAGTTTTTAAAGTCATTCCAAACCTTATCACTTATGAAACACATGGCTTTTCTTTGCTGCTCTCTGAAGATATAAAAGTGTGAATGTTTGCTTCATTATTCCCAATTATCTGATCTCGTAAACTGCCATTATTACCATTCAGTCTCTCGGTTTGTTGTTGCTTATTGTTCACAGCTGGCTACAATTATTATGGTACTGAGACCATGTATAGTGGCACATCAGGTGTGGAACTGGAAGCTGAAATATTCATTGGTGTTGTCTATTATCAAAGGTTGCGACACATGGTGTCAGACAAGTTTCAGGTATAATATTCATTGGTCTTGTCTATTATCAAAGGCTGCGACACATGGTGTCAGACAAGTTTCAGGTATAATATTCATTGGTCTTGTCTATTATCAAAGGCTGCGACACATGGTGTCAGACAAGTTTCAGGTATAATATTCATTGGTCTTGTCTATTATCAAAGGCTGCGACACATGG
>JAAAKB020248370.1:0-11176 GCA_010014835.2 Apostichopus leukothele | reverse complement strand
TCCTCTTCATGCACCCACCACTCCAATCCTGTTCCCTCTCCATGTAAGCCCTCCCCCCCCCCTAAACACACCTACTGTAGGAACACAAATATCACTTGTTTCTCTTTTTAACATATAACATGTTTCAGTACTGTATCATCTGAAATAACAGGGATGAGGCAGTATTTGCTTATATGATAACTGGATTTACTGTACACACCAGTTGCTATATTGATGTCCAGCTAATTGTTTACGTGTTCATACTGTAAACCTGTTCCGTTTCCTTCCGTTAGATTCTGACCAGAAGAGAATAGAGGTTGCCAAGCCGGTTGTGGAGTTGGATGGAGATGAAATGACTAGGGTCATCTGGGAGAAAATCAAAGAAACCGTAAGAAACTTGACTACTTTTAATGGATTGTGGAGACCCTTGAATCCTTTCATTATGTCTGACACACATTAAACATTTGATATCATAAATTTTAAAGGGACTATAAAGTGATTTTAGAGAGGAACATCAACTGAGGTTGTCAATATTCAGAAATGACTGGCTAACTTAGTTTATGTTAACATGAGAACTTGTGGACACAGCAGATTGTCACAAAATCATGTACATGGTCACAGTGTACAGAAAATGGACCTTTCAAAAGGTCGAAAAAGTGGCTTAAGGTGTGCAAACATTGTTATATTGCCATATTTAGCATAGCTAGCAATTTTTATATTGCTTTATGGTCCCTGTAAATATTCAGAGTTTTGTATGGAAGATATGTAGAGATTATAGATATCCAATCATAAATAAGATATGTAGAGATTAGAGATATCCAGTCATAAATACTGTAGCCCTCAATTGTTCTTCCCGGGTAGTTTTAAATATAAAGAAACAAACAGAACAACTGAACCAAATGTTAGTAATCGAGAGAGTATGTACGGTTTTAGAGAAACAAAGTACAAGCCACATGTGAAACTTTCATTCTTTCGAAACAATAAAAGATCATAAAACAAAAGGCAACAGGTCAAACGTACATCGTCTCAAAACACCTCATGCCAGCGTCTCAGCATGCTGTTCGTGGAGATCTTATCCAATGCTTTTGACATTGGTCTGTTAAACTAAGGAAATGACTGGTTTCAAGTAATTGAGGAGAGGAAGTAGCATATGATAATATCCTTCATGGAGGATCATGTGAAAGGAAGGTTTGTTTCATTGTAGGATATATTTTAGTGTGTGGTTTTGATTAAGGTCATACAACACTGGCTGGTTTGTTACCCAGTGATAACCACGCAGGGTGAGATAATGGTGGTGCTATTCATATTTGATTGAGAGCTGGCATCCTATCTTTGAGTGTACTAGGTAAAGGATAGACTCATATACTGTACATAGGATAACAAAGTCATGTAGGTTTTGATAGGCTACTTCAACTGACTATTTCAACTTTTGAAGTTACACCAAAGACAGATGCAAACTTGGTGGATTTTTTGTGCCACCACTGAGTGAGAAAATATGTCCTTATATATGGCAAACAGAAAACCATTTTTTTTTATCTGGCCTTCTATACTGTATGAGAGGATACCTGTAGTACTCAACATCAGAAAGCTGATGTGAATGACACAGTTTACCGTGAAAGGAAATTTTACACCAATTTGTAACGTTCTGTATATCTTTACATGTGAGATGAACATTATTTTGTTGGGTTTAATGATCAATCATACATTATAAGTATGCTAGAAATTTAAATAATGGCCACTTATACTCAAAACTAAGTGAACAGGTTATTTTCCACTCCCTAGTTTGTTACAGTACATCATTGTGGCACCGATGTCTCCAAGTAATAATAGATCATGAGAAACCAGAGTAAGCATCTGTTGAATACATTCAGCAATCTTTTTCATTTGGGATATGGAATGAAATAAATCTAACTGAGGCTACTAATTTTTTGCTCTTCCTTTATTTCTTTTCATTTTTTCCTTCTGCAGTTGATATTCCCATATTTAAAAGTAGATTGTCTTTACTATGATTTGGGATTGCCGTACCGGGATTCCACCAATGACCAGGTCACCATTGACGCCGCCCACGCCATCAAGGAACACAGTGTAGGCATCAAGTGTGCTACCATCACCCCAGATGAAGAGAGAGTTGAAGGTGACCAAACAAAATGCTCTGTTGTAGTTTCATAACACAATAAAATTTGACAAAACCACAAATATTTATTTACTAAGTCATTCTTCAAAGAAAACAACATGAAAAAGTGAACAACATATTTTCCTTCGGTACATGTTTCCTTTCTCTCTCGGGGGGAAGGGGGCTATGACAAATTTCTTGGTATTACCATGCTCTACACATGAGGGGTTGTTTAAGATAGTGAAAGTTGATTCAGTTTGAACCAGATTTGAGCCAGAGAATAGTAATTGTATCTTGCATCACTTACTCCAGATGAGAAGATTAAAAGCAACAATCCCTGAGAGAGGTCTCAATTTAGGGATTTTGTCCCATCTAAATATTTATGTACAGTAAATGTAACAAACATTTTAGAGACTTGGTCCCTTCATTAATAGATGAGATAGGGAATATAAAATAGGAGAATATATGCTAATGACCTGTGCTGCATACGGATACTTGAGTGAAATTATTTTCTGCGAAACATGTCACAGACATTCAAACGAGTATTTGAGAAGAATGCTTGTATTCCCATCCTGCGCCACAACTGTAGATCAATTTCTTCTTTTACAATTTTTAATTTATTTCAAACTTTCTGCAGAGTTCAAGCTGAAGCAAATGTGGAGAAGTCCAAATGGTACCATCAGGAACATACTAGGTGGAACTGTATTCAGGGAACCTATCCTTTGCAAGAATATACCCAGGCTTGTTCCTGGCTGGACCAATCCCATCGTCATTGGACGTCATGCTTTTGGAGACCAGGTTCGTGTTTCAAACGTTTCATTGTAATGTAATGTCTTCTGTTGCTTGTTTATAACTTTCATATGTTGAAAATTCTTGAAATTGGTGAAGTTACTACTAATCTCAATCCGATGTTTTACATTTTATGTTACATTTGCAGGATAATTTCTCTTGCAGTAGTATCTTATACATCTCAAATTACCTTGAACAGAAAATTGTTTTTTTGGTTGCATCAGTTTCAAAACATTTCAAAATGTTTTAAAGTTGAAACCATGAGAAAGGTCTTTGCTCTTTTGCATATAAGAATCAGGGCTGTGGTAGTTGCTTTCAGTAACTGTGGTTGACAAACTTCATATTCCTCATACAGAAAAATTGCTCAGGTGACTAGAGTTAATTAGAGGCAAAGATTCATTAGAGGCAAAAATGTTTGTGAAAGGGAATCAACTAACCATCAACTCCCAATTTGACTTTCTATGGTACTAAAAGAATATAAGAATAAATACCAACCCGACAAATAACTGTTTGAAATGAACTCAGAAAACGTTTGAAACATTTGTGATAAGTTTAGCAAGTTTGCTGTCACTGAAAGCATCTGTTTGATGTCAAATACCGACTCAAGCTAGTTTACCAAATCTATGAATCAGGACTCAAAAGGAGAAGACAACTTCCTAGAATTTCTCATGAAATTTAGTATTTAGTCAATAAGAAAGTAATGGAAGGTACCATTTTCAATATTAACAATTCTGTAACCTTTTTGAAAATGTTGTTTATAAACATTAACCAAAATAATTGCAATGCAATAAGCCGCTTTATACTCTTAGAAGGCCTTCGATACTTGTTTAGAGTTCTGTTCTTTAACATCACTTCTTTGGTATCAATCTTCTTCTTGTTCCTCTGCAGTACCGAGCTACAGACTTTGTTATCGACAAACCTGGCAAGTTTGAAATAGTATTCACTCCTGCTGATGGCGGCAAGAAGACCACGTACGAAGTCTTTGACTTCCCTGGTGGCGGCTGCGGTCTGGGAATGTACAACACAGACGAGGTTGGTCTCACATCAGGATACTTTATGATTTAAATTCCAGATTAGTATGGAGCGGACAGGAGAAAGAGTTAAAGCACTACGATAAATTGTTGTAGCATAATGAACAGAAATTGATCTTGATTTTGCCCATGAATTGTTTTGATTAAAACTTGTCCGTTGAGCCTTTTGTGCAAATTGAAGTTTGTTGATGCTTTGATTTACAAGAAAAGATAATTCTGTTTATGGCATGACTATCTTCATATACACTGTAGTACAGTATTGTTGTGTCAACAGACACACTGATAACCTGTTACAATAATGGCCAGTCCACCCTCAGTCCCCTCCATCTACCAGTTTTACAGCGACCGATATGAATTGAAATCTTTCTTTCATTTTCGATCAACTTGGTCATTATTAATATGTAATCCCTTTTCGTACTTTGGTTTTTCCATCGATGCCATGCACCCACTTAAGTTTGTTCTTTGCGATTTGTTGTGTTTTTGTTTTCTAGTCGATCGAAGGGTTCGCTCACAGCTGCATGCAATACGCTCTGATGAAGAATTGGCCGCTGTATATGAGCACCAAGAACACGATCCTGAAGCGATACGACGGGAGATTCAAGGACATCTTCCAAGAGATATATGAGAGGTAAACACCACAGACTGATTCAGGAATTAGCAGATTACAAATTCAATCTGATGGGTGGTTGCCATGGCACAGAAAACAGATATGGGCCTTAATCCTACCATAGTGTAACTTTATTCAGTATGGAATAATGAAGGCTCATCTGACTGTTGAAAAAAATAAGATTGAAGGTGTTATACACCTTCAAAGTTGGGTGCAAATGTTTGCCAAGTAAAAGAGAGAATGTTAATGATTTTAATCAAGTCTAGCCAAAGAAAATGTTGTATTAACTGTCATCTTTTAACAATATTGTCTTTGGCGTTCATGGATGCTCACAAGTATCGATGTTTGTACACGGTCTAGTTTCATGCTACCAATGAGTCATTTTCTTTAAAACAAAAAGAAGCAGAACCCGCAGATCGTTCCTTGCTCTTTCTCACGAGCTAAGGTGTCGTCTAATCTAGCATAAAGTCCTGCACGTGAACCTAGTGTAGGAACATATTACAATTTGAGACAATTCCTTTCTTCTCCTTTTACCTGTGTTGCATACATTCTCCAGTCTACTTAGTTTATCAATATGGTCCAGTTGATAATTCAGGTTCAAATCCAGTAGTAAATTTAGCAGTGCAAATGTTACTTTTAATAGCATAACAAAGGTATTTCCTTTAGGTTGCGTTGATTGTGCCCTAGATTATGGTAACTACCACACACATTACATAATGGTATGCCTAGCTTGTGTACCACTCAGGGACACTACTATGGAGAATTTATTGGTAACCAAAGAGAGAAAAGAAATGTGGCTTCATATTCCTACTATTGCACATTGAATCGTATTAAAACACCCTTCAGTGTTGGTTCTGAAATGCAGCACAGTTTTGTTCATGATTTGGATATTTGCACCTCCTACCTATTGCAAAGTGTGTCAATAGTATGTGAGTTTAAATTGCAGATTTCTGAGCTAGAGGAGCCTGGTTGTGGTTTTATTATGCATGTAATGGTCCCTAATGGTATTGTGCTGGTAAGTGATAGATATGACATAACAGGCAGTTAGGAATTTTCATTAAAGTAAGTTTCATATAGTTGGTATAGTTAGAGAGAGAGCGGGAGGTATGCAGAATCCTGCTGTTAAAATTAACAGTTTTTGCGTTAACATGTGAGGGTAGGGTGTTATTTTATTTGAAGAAGCTTGCATACATCACCGATTATTAGATAGCTACTATGACCTCTGTACCAGTTTTACATTGTCGGGTGTGCAATGTGTGCTATCCTTACAGAATGTATGTATCATATGTATTGATGACATGTTGCTTCCTCATAAAGTATCCATCCAGTTAGCCTCATCCTAAAATTGAGAATGGAAATTGAAAATGAGATGGATGGTTCATTCTTAGACAGTCAATAGAACTTCATTTCAGTAGTATTCACATTACGTGGGTTCCCAACTGCAATATTATACTTTGCCAGCAAAACTTATTCCTTTTCGATTATACCTGACAGTACCCAAGGAGGTAAATTGCTGGTTGAGGTGTCCAATATCAGTACCGATGCATAACAGCGAAGTACTGGTTATGGTTTCCAATATTGGTACCGATCAATATCAGTGAGTGTCTATTACTGGTTGAGGTTTCCAATATTGGTACTGATCAATATCATTGAGTGTCTATTACATCGGTACTGATCAATATCAGAAAATTACTGGTTATGGTTTCCATGATCGGTTCCGATCAATATCAGTGAATCACACTGATTAAGGTTTCCAATATCTGTACTGATCAATTTCAGTGAATTATTGTTAAGGTCTTTCAATATCATATAGATCAATATTGCTGTTCTCTGTGAATGTCAGCATCAGAATAACAGAGCCAACCCTGGTTGCAGCAAAAGTGCTGACTCATTGGTGCATTGTTGACCTGTATCTTTACGTCAGTTATCGTGACCAAATATAATCTGTTCAATTTCAAAATTTACATAACCGGCAAGCAGCGTGTGAAGATTTGCATGTACGTCCTCTGATACAAAACAGACAACGAAATATTTTCAAATTTCTTTTCCATTGTAGCAAGTACAAGCCTGAGTTTGAAGCTAAAGGTATATGGTACGAGCACAGACTGATTGATGACATGGTAGCTCAGGCTTTGAAGTCATCGGGGGAATTTGTCTGGGCCTGCAAGAACTATGACGGAGATGTGCAGTCAGATGTAGTCGCCCAAGGTAAGAACTGTTAGGAATTGTCAATAGTCACCTCCGAAGGATCTTTCAAGTATGCTCATGTAAAGTAAAACTGGCATCATTGAAAGATTTAAAGGCCACATGTAAAGAACATTTTACATTTAACATTCAAATTTGCCATTCTAGGGTACCATTCAGTAGGTCTGAATGTTTGATAGGTAATATCCTACATCTTCATAAACAAAAGAATTGAAGAGTGTAGTTGTTTTCAGGATATCACATACTGTTTACATCATGCATTGTGTATTATTACTAAGTACAGACAGCACTAAGCTGTTATATGTAGTGGATGCATACACAGTTTTTGCATTTGTTTCAAAACATCTCCATTTTGCAATACAAACACTAGATAAATGTATTTCTATGAAAATAACTTAAAAATATAGCAAATTTGCAATAGTGCACATCCTTCTTTTGATAGCAGCAGATGCTTTACAACTTCAATTACAACAGCAATTTGAGTCGTTAGGTGGTTGCCTAGTCCTTGGATGGGTAGGCTCTCTGTCTTTAACTATTTAACTTGATCTTACCTTCTTAAGTTATTAGTTGTAAATATGAATATAGTTATATATATATATTTTTGTATGTCTTATGTGCGAGTAACAAAATTTCCGATTTTATGGAGCAGTAAAGTTTTACTTACTTACTTACTTACTTGATGCAATGGATTTTTCAGATCTATAAAAAGTGTAATACAAAAAACTAAAAAACAAAAATTCAAATAGCTGCAAAATGCAGAACTGATATGCTCATTGTAAGACTAAAAGGTGACCTTTGACTCTGTGAACTGTTATTTTCTCTAGGTTACGGATCTCTGGGTTTGATGACCAGTGTGCTTGTGTGTCCTGATGGTAAGACCGTCGAGGCAGAAGCTGCTCATGGAACCGTCACCAGACATTACAGAGAGCACCAGAAGGTGAGCCTTTTTATTTATCTTACTCTTTTCACTAGATACGTACGTTTCCAAAGACGTTTGCAAGCCATGACTCTCCTAACGGACATGTATGCAACAGGAAGGCACTAACCTATAGGAACGACACATGTTTACATCCTCATACATCCTCATATACCAGCGCATGCATGTTACTGCCCTTGTTGCCAGGCACACCATGAACAGTATAGTGCACTGGACTAGCTGGCCACTTAATTTACTGGATCAGAAATTCAATCTGAAATGTAGATCTACATGGGTTGGGGATTTTGAAAATGAACTGAGCAAAACTAAAAAAGCTGCCTTAGATGATTCCACTACTTCTGCAAGTTAGGTCCTAACGTGTAGGCTACAGTCGACTAGGCCCCTACACTTCAGTACAAACTTCTGGCTTCATGCCTTGCTATCATACTCACATCCGTGTTTCGTCAAGTTGCCTTGGGACCCTCGACGTGCCTGGGCTCAAACATGATACGTAGAGCAATTACATTTATATCTCTGCCAAAATTGGTAAATTAGTCATGTCAGGGTACTGTTAACAGCTAAATGCTTGACTTGTATCGACAATATGACGTGAATGACATGTGATTTCTTCATACATTTTTGCCATTCCTCTTAAGAATAACTGAGACAAACCAAAAATTAGCCATAGAGGCATTTGCATTGTTGCACATTTGTAGTGAGCATTTATGCTTGCCACTGTTACATATGGACTAATTTTTGTTGTCCACATTTTAGTCATGTTTACATTTGAATATTTCATTTATTTCTGCAAGAAAAATCAGAATCAAAAGCATAAGGCATGTGCTGATTTTCCACCTAGAAAACATTTTTTTTTAATTGGCAAATGATACAGTTTGGGATGAATTTTTGTTTGGATCTTACTCTGTAATCTTTTGTTTGTCTAGGGCAACCCAACAAGTACCAACCCTGTGGCTAGTATATTTGCGTGGACTCGAGGTCTGGAGCACAGAGCCAAACTTGACAACAACGAGGACCTGAAAAAGTTTTGCAGCACTTTGGAGTCTGTCTGTGTTGAAACCGTGGACAGCGGCAAAATGACAAAAGACCTTGCAGGGTGCATTTATGGTCTGAAAAAGTAAGCAGAAGTTACTTGAAAGTGTTTGGAGTAATATCAAATATATTCTATTGCCAAGAGGATTAGCCTCATGTCACAGATCTGGTGCTGTTTGTTAGAATAATTGAAGCAGACATTTTGAAGAGAAAAATGTCCTGAGAAGTGCTAGTCGTTTATATTCTTTGTGTACACTGTGCATGTGGGTGCTTAGAGCAATATTACCAACCTTGGGCAGAAGTGTACTGCAGTAACACCGAACATACTAATTATAAATTAAGATATTAACTAAGAGAAACTAATTAGTTAATTAATTAATTAATTAAGAGAAACTAAGTCATTCTCATTGCAGTGGTATCCCAAAGACAGCTTGTTATGAATCAACAACTTCATCTTATTCTTACAAAATCCATTGCCAGATGCTGTTGTTATGTTAACGTAAATAGCATACAAGCCCCAAAAAAGTTGCAAGAGTGTTATACCATCAATTTATTGTCTCTGATGCAATTGGGAGGACTAAAGTTGATGGAATTATTGATCCAGTATCACATCTCTAAATACTATGCGAAACGGGCCAAATTGCTGAACAAGAGCATACATGTATAGCAGTTTTGTACGCACCGGACCACAAGATTTTCAGTTAGCTTATGAGGATCAAAATTTCATAAATCTCCACATAGCTGCACGAAACGTGAATAATGAAGTTATCCCTTGAAGTAACAGATCGTGTTTTACCTAAGTTCCTTTCTCATACTAGTTTAGCAAGTTTACTGTGGCAAAGTCAAGGATATAAATTGCAGCATTTAGCAACTGTTCCCAGATGGATATTGTGATTGTGTCCCAGAATGTGTACTACTGAAAATCATTATATTTATCACAAACTGTGAAGAATCAAATGACCTAGTGAAGTGTAAATTTACAAACTATATTTATTGCCTAATGATGCGATGAAGGTCAAGTAACATTTCCTGAAGGTCTGTGGCTCTAGTAATTTTATTATTAATTTTTTTCCTCTCTACCTTTATTATTATTTTTTATTTATATTATTATTATTATTATTATTTTTTATATTTTATTTATTATTATTTATTATTTCTCTCTACCTTCTTCTCTTCTTTTCACAGCGTCAAGCCAGAACACTATTTACACACAATGGATTTCTTGAGTGCAATCTCTGAAAATCTCAACAAAGCACTGTCCAAGTAGGAAGACATTTTGTTACTCGAAAGAGCAGTCTCTTCTCAGAAGCCTGAACGAAATCATGAGGACAAAGTTTCCACTGCACTTTAATCATGTTCTTATTTGATTGCAAAATTTTAAATTTTTGATGTGGTTTTGTTGTTGTGGTGTGGTAGGAGTCCAAATTTGTTTCAACACAGAGTGTGTTACCCACTTTATTTGTCAGGTCCTCCATGGGTAAAGAAAGTTTGAAAGAGCAAAAAATCATTATAGGAATGGTCTCGTTCTATTCAGTATGCCTTTATCAGTTTTTAGTCTCCTTAAATTATTCCAGTTATTTGTGTTAGAGTCAGATACTTGCCAATCTACCACAAACAGCTGATTCAAATTCCATTCGTTAACGATCTGACTTTGAAAAATGCAATAAACTAAAAGAAAAACTGATGATATGGTGTTCTGAAGAAAAGAAGTCCATACCTTTGACCAAGGGAATGAACTTGCCGGTAAAGATATATTTTTGCACATAGTGGAGTAGATACTAGATAGTGTGAACCATTTACCTCATGTTTCAATATTGCAAGGCCACAAGCCATTTGGCAGTTATCACTTTTCAGTATTGTGTTTACTAGGATGAAACCCTGTAGAATATTCCTTTCTTGTTTTAAAGAACAGCAGTATGTGTAATCATCGTTAGCATTAATCCCTGGTGAATAGTTGTATTCAAAATAAACTTGAAAAGAAAACCAAATATTTGAAAAATTCCTCCATTTCATTTGTGAAGCCCAGTGCTAGTAAAATGTTGATGTGAAGTTTTGAGGTTGATATTCAGAAGGATTTCATGTCTAACGCAATGAATTTTACCTTATTTGTTGAGACTTTGGGGTAGAGAGAAGGACTAATAAAAAGCTGGAGTGATGTTGAACATATTGTCAAGACTTTTTATTCTGTATGCCTTCTGTTGGGTTCCCCCCCCCCTCCCCCCTCCCCCCTCAGTACTTTCATAGAAGAAACCCTTCCACCCCATTAAGGTATATGTAGCAGCATAGATTAACCCTGTAAATCGCAGATCCCATTGTTTACTGCAGGGGTTGCAGCTTATTATATTTTCTTCTTTCCTTGGTGGGTGGGTGAGGGGGGGGGGTGGTAGGAGGATTGCTAGAACTTATTATATGACACTTGGAGGAGGAAAGTAGGTTAGGGTACTTAGAAAAAAAAAGTGATATCATTTTAACAATTCTTTGATATT
>JAAAKB020248359.1:0-11177 GCA_010014835.2 Apostichopus leukothele | reverse complement strand
CACCTCACTTAATTATTACCATTGGTGCATACAGTATGCCCTGCAACTTTACAAAATTATGTCAAGCAAAGATCCTATAGCCAAAAAAATTAGAAACACTCATAAAATAATTAGATACGACCTGATCAGATCTGATTGATGAAGCAAATTAACGATGGAGCCAAAAGGAAGTACTTAGCAACTACGTTAGGGAATCAAACGAGAGAAGTACTCATTACGGGTAACTATGTATCAAAGACTCTTAGGAAGTGTCTTTGGGCCTTTGAGAGAAGGTAGGAATTATTAATTAATGTCCAGAGTTTATATATTTAGTCAAATTAATCATTACAGCATGCCATTAAAGTGATCTCACACTGCTAAAAAGCAGGTAATAGGAATAAAACTATAAAAGTACCAAATCTCAAAACTAAGTTGTCTGGTTCTAAAGTGCCCCAGCTTTAGGAGTGAAGAACCCGAACAATGCAGAAAGTTACATGTATGTACATACAAACAAGGCATGCTCAATAAAGTCTTCCCCCCCCCCCCCGCCCCACCCATTCTTGACATTTGTCTCCTTCATACCTTTTAGATACAGTGTACACAATATACATTAACAATTTGAAATTGCTAGTACTTTGCAGTCCAATGACTCAGATATTATCCTACGGTCGACTTTTTTTATTTTCAATTTTAACAGATAATCTTATCTGTACTGTATATGTCTAGGATGAAAGGGAAAGCTACTTAACCTAGTCAAATTTCACTTGTTAATTTTCAAAGCTAATTGCCTTATTGTTTCATCAAACGAGAATGTTATTTGAGCTGAAAAAAAGATGACCATTGTTTCCCTATATTTAACAGGAAACTAAATTTCACACTGCTTTCTAACTTACACGACACTTTTGGTTTCTCCTTGTGCATAATTTATTTCTTGCATACTGTACATGTGTTTGTTAATTTCTAAATATATTTTGACATGGAAATTTATTTGGTACTTTTTCTTCATGATCATCCACTTAACCTACTTTTTGGCGATTGTTCTTATTATTAATGTTTTGGGGGGAGCGGGGGGATAGGAGTGGGGGGAAGTTTCAACCTGAAGAGTTAATTACACTGTGAACATGTTGACATCAGTCCTGACAACCCCCAATAAAATTATCACTCTTTTCCTCAAATTTCAACAAGTAATTTTAAATTAAACCTCAAAAGCTTATAAATACCTAGATTTCAAATCCCTTTGTAACTAACTCTATCATCCTCTTTAGTTCAAATGCAGCATTTGTGTAGAAATTTAACCTCAGCATTTGGTTACACCTCATTCAGAGCCATTAACAAAAGCCAAACCTTTATTAGTATGCCTTTATAAGCTTGCATCCTTTGAGTAGATATTTCACCAATTTGCCAAATATTTCAAATTATTATTTTTGCTATAAAGATCTAGATGTGACATAATTAGATTAGTTAGAAGACATTTTAATATTAACAAAAATATCAACATCTTCTGTATTATTTGTCTGGTGATTTGCCCACTTTGCATAGCGCCTTGCTATGCGATACCGATTGCCTGACTAGGGCTGTGTATTAACACTATTGTCAAGTGCTATATACATGTGAGAATCGACAAGCTTACATATAAATAGACTTACTTTAGAACTACAGTACGGTACTTACTCCAAGAGGACCACGTGAATACTCACGAATACTCACAGTAGAACGAGAGTGCTAAGGTAGTGAGGAGACAGGTAAG
Source organism: Apostichopus leukothele (assembly GCA_010014835.2). Classification (NCBI taxonomy): domain Eukaryota; kingdom Metazoa; phylum Echinodermata; class Holothuroidea; order Aspidochirotida; family Stichopodidae; genus Apostichopus; species Apostichopus leukothele. The sequence goes on along the minus strand of JAAAKB020248359.1, from coordinate 9,451 downwards.
CGAGGAACAAAGTAAATTCTACCAACCTGAATGCATTGTTTAGGTATATATTGCAAGTACAGGTAACGATACTGCTACTGTATGCTAAGTAATTTGCTTTCCTCTTTTAAAGCAGCCGTTTTTTAGTTTTGTCAGAAAGTTATCCACACATCTACTAGTACAGTATAAATTGTAAAAATACGATTGCAATTACAGTAAGATTTTCTTTGCCAAATTTAGGAATACAACTGAGCGAGTAATTTAAATGGACTTTTAATTCAATCCTCAACAGTTAAATTGTCAGAATTTAAAAATTTTGGACATGTTGCTTCACTACAGATATTGAAATGAAATTTGACTAAACCTAATTTACTTTTATATGGGATTTTAGTTTTTACTATGGACTAGCCTTAAAAGTTTATAAATTTTAATTTAACAAGTTGATATAGGACGAGGTTAAAGCACCTTGCCATAGTGTAGCCAGATATAAATGTATCATGTGTAAATAACGTTCACAGCACTATATCAAGATAAGCATGTACAGTACACCCTTGTGTTACTACTTCCTCTGAACAGTCTACAGTGACAGATCTATTAAGTCTATGAGCTGTAAAATGCACAGTACCTATACAGACTTGCCTACAGTATGCTAAAAGCCTACTGTAAAAACAACATGCTACTGTAACAATGAAAACAACCGTACATTGCAAATTATGTGTGTATAGATATGATGAAACTGAACTAGAAAATGATATCAAACTGACTAAATTAATCGCTCGTACAGATTACAGCAAGGAAGTGTCAGCTGTTTCCTGTTCAAATCCAACAGTTGTTGATTATGTAAAGCATCTTGACTGTTCAAATATTCTGTACATTGAGACCAAAAGGAAACTTAAGGACTGCGACAATGAAACAAGATAATAAAGTGATTTAGTTACTACAGTACAGTATATATTGATTAACGTGGAAATGTTATTAAATGCCACTATATGTAAGCTGAGGAGGATATGAGCTGGTGATATTTGCACAGAAGATGTTTTATCAATGTTGCTGGCAATAAATCACCAAATTTGTACTCCTCAATCTAGTTTGATATTTAGAAATGAGTTCTGCTTGGGAATATTCATCTCTCCAGGTATTTTTCGCCAAATAATCATATATACACCAAGCTTTGGTATTGTCATATATAGAACTAATATACACGTGTACAGTTAATTGGCTGAAGTCCAACTAACAAGAATCTTTTGTTCAAAATCTTTTGTTCAGTTCACAATAAATTGACTGCAAATTTTTGTTTTTTAGAAGAAGTCATTCATTTAATGCATGGACAACAAATCTGTCAAAAAGTGTCCTAGAAAAATTTCATGCGTTGAATGGGACTTGGTCCTAGAAAACAAAAACTTCCACAAGGAAGGTAGTACCAAGTAAAATAAAATGAAATGAATGAAATTCATCCATGGATGGATCGCAGAGCAAAATGCTAGATGCATGACCAAAGTTATAAATTATACAAATTGCATCACACGTTCAATAATTTACAATTCATAATTTATAATTTTGTACACAAAACCGTAGTGATTTTATCTCATCGCTCCAATATGGAGGATGAGATATTGTACTTCCTTTGCCAGTTGGGCCACATACAGCTATGTCAGTTGCCATAGTAACAGTTGCCATGGCAATGGTAAATTTTCCATAGTGTTTTTCAATCATTTTAATAGTTAACAGCAAATTGAGTGATGTGAAATATGCTATGCAAAATGTAAACCCTAGAAGCTATTCCCAGTTCATCACTGAGAAATGTAATTACAACTTCTAGGTAACAATGTGAGAACAAGTGAAGAAGATCTATATTCAGTTCCTCATCTTAAAATAGTTTGGTACATATGTGGGGTGTGTTAACTTCTATTTAAATACCATGTGTGTGTCCATGGTCATACCAAGAACCTTCCACTTGTGATGATTTTATTCAAAATGCAGCATGAAAGAATGAAATCATGCAAACTGTCATAATAATTGCAAAGGATTGGTAAATTTCTTAAAACAATTTTTTGCTAAGATGTTGTATTTTGTTTACGGCATTCAAAGTTGATTGATGAAGGTAAGAGAGTTTGTGTTCACAATCGCACATTTTGAAAGTGCTGGATGAAAGTATTAAAGTCAACTTAGTCAAGTCTACATCATGGTTGATTAACTGAGCTTCCCATAGAAAAGAACCTAGATACAACATCAGCCAACTCATGATAATACCCAACAGTGGTTCATATTTTGTCTGTACACTGTTTGGGCTGAAACCACCAGCATCTCAACAGACTTACAATATAGGATATATATATATAGTAAGTACATAACAGATATTCAGTTGCTCACTTCCTGCTTCAAATTTGCTCAATACATAGTAAGTAGAGCTTGTACATAATATAGTATGTATACCTATACAGTAACTCACAGCATGATGTTACTCAAGTCTCATTCCTGTCTGATGATTGCCGCACAGGCGTGAAACTCCAGTAACAACTTGCTGTAAGTCACTGTATAGACCTATATTACATATAAATATAGATATATATCTATATCTATATATAAGTGTATAAATATATGTGTGTACATACATATGCATACATGCATACATGTATATAAAGTATATAAAGTTGCTTTATGACAGGCCAAACGTTGAACCTTGAACCTTGCAACGTTGAAGCACTTACCTGTTTTCAAAATTTTTCTTCCAAAAGCTCGCAGCATCTGCTTTTGTAATACGAAACGTTTCGCCAGCAAAGAGACCACCTGGAAATATGACTTTCAGCTCTGCCAAGTTATGACTAAATATCAAGGACAGACGATTCAGTTCTCTTCGGCATGTCGCATTCTCATCATACATTTTGTCTTTGCTGTGCTTGAACAAGTCTACAGTTTGTCTAGCTTTCCTCATTGTATTGTCCACAAAGATCTTGAAGTACTCGTTATCCGACAACTCGTGTATCTTATTGTCACCCTCGTACTTTGACCAGATTACTCTAAGATGGTGGTAGGTCTCTGGCAGGATGTCCAGGATGTAAGGGGGACTGTTTTTAAGTTTCATCTTGGGGTGCTGACAGAGACGCATCACCCTTTCCATTAACTTCCATGTCTTCTCTAGGGTTCGCCTGTCCACTGCTGGTCGGGGTGGTGCCACAAAGTCAGTTAAGCGAGATAAAAAGCCTGGTTTGGGTTTCACAGCCATTGTTGTCTGAGTCCTGAATTAAAAAAAAAATAATAAATAGCAAGAAATTTAGGTCAGCGTTAAAGGGAATCTTTGCCTTGTAGAAACAAAATGCGATAATTTGATAAAATTAACGATCTCCATTTGCAAATGAAGCCTGAACATCGGTAGAGACTGACAGACCTATTTCGTGACTTAAAAGCTAAACACTGTGATCAAATGAACACACAATCAGTATTTAAAGCCTTGCTTTGCTAAAAAAAATATATAAATTTTGTCCAAGATGGAAAATAATGATCACTGTCACTGATAAATTGCTTCTCTTTTTTTATCTTTTTAAAAAAAAATTATTTACTCTTTTTTTTTTGGGGGGGGGGGGTATTTCTTAGGAATACTGGATAAACAGTTAAATTTCCCAAATGGTTAAACTGTAAATTGATTTCAGTTCCTGTCATTCATAGTTGGTAGCACTTTTAACCACAACTGTAAGTGATTCAGGCTTTTTCCCCAGACAGTTTAGACATTAATCTCAGGTACTTGAATGGTGTTAAGTTTCTCTTTTGTCCCATTGTTCATTTGTATTGAGAGTATTGATACACACTAATAGGACCATCTGAATGATGGAATTGCTGCAACATTAACCTCCCTTCACAACTTACCCTCGATAGCCATGTATTAAAACAAAATGGAAAATTGTTACTAAGATAGACACATGCCTTTCTGAACATGTTAATTATTATTCCTGTAATTCCTAAACCAACTAATGATAACTCTGTCAACAGTTAGTGAAGTGTTTGTTTACATATGACAATGTTGGCATCATGTGAACAAGGCTTTAGTGAATTTAGTTGGCAGAAGTGTCGATCTGAAATTGTGTGTCCGGTGAAGGATTAAATATTACCCTTTTCTCAATTAGGCATTGCAATCATACTGTTTATAAGTCATAATTAAGTAATATTGGCCTATTACATCTGTTGCATTCCATATCAATCTAGCCCATGGTAATGTAAGGCTCCATGCATTTAATGACTTAAGCCTATAGGCCTATAGCAAAATTGAAAATACCATGTCAACTAAAATAATATAATGAACCAATACCATTCACAAGCATTTGCAAAGTCTGTCAAAAACCTCACCAGCTCTGAAGGTTTCGATATTAAAGACATCCATCGTCAGGAGAGGGTAATCATTTCAACTTTAGCCATAAGAACCAATTTCACAAGAATAAATTTCACTGTAGACTGGTGAGCTAAAGCACCCTTTGGCTATTTGGTCATGTAACATTATCTGTGACTTGCTGCAGCATTTTTATGATAATTTACATTTAGGACCAAGTGAAAATGGCCCAAAGTCATATGGCATGTGTTACTAGTTAGACGTAACATTAGGCATAGCATAAATGACTTTCTGGTAATGACAGGTAGGCTTAACATTAGGTTAAAGGCTGACCATAAATGTGGGCTGCGTTTGCTAAAATATGCATCTTTGATTAGACAGCAGTAATTAAGAAGTTTAATGCTTAGTTATATTGTGGTCTATGGTCTATGAGTACAGTATTTTATTTTTTGGACTGCAGTGTCACTAACGCATTCATCACACTGAAGCTTACCGAATATTATCTTGTTGTACAGTACTTCCAAATTTCCAGTTCGTTTCATTAGGCTGCCTTACACCTACAAGTTACAACTCAAGTACAAGGCTACAGTTGCACTGACTTAGCCTAGGCAGTAGGCTACAGTAAGTCAATATCAAGTCAGTGTGAGAATACAGACTGCCTCCGTCAAGACCGTCTTAGAAACAAATGTTCACGTTTCGTACCCTCGTTACTCACCAAAGTTTTAGCATCTAGTTTGAAAATATTTAACGATGCACTTGAAATTCAGCATCGTTCCATATCACAGGAATCAGTCATTCGTTGGGTTGTTTTCAGGCCTAGTCTACACAGTTTCGTCGCAGCAGTGGGGTGTTTTCATGGTCGTGTTGATAAGTGTAAGAATCAGCTCCATGTACATACTTCCTGTTTCGACTTCTATTGCCAGAACACTAAATCAACATTTGTCGTTGAATAAATAAATTTAGAAAATTCCCTTGAAGTTAAATGAAATCTTACTTTGAGGTCACAGAATATATAATAACGATTTTAATTATGAAATCGATACGAATGTTACTGATGACGTTGGTGATAATGATGCTGGCCTACAAGATAACTATTTATAAGTCATCTGACATTTTCTTGGTTTTTAAATTGATATTTACCTACCCACGTCATCGTCAACAAAATGGATGACAGTGATACGGAAGATACTAGCTGGTGAGAAGGAATGTTTCTCGGGTTTGAGCTATCTCTTTCATGAAATCGTTAATATTGCAAAATAATAAAAGGATTTGATAAAACTGCTTTACATTTGCCAGACGTCTGCCTCTAAAATTATTGACAGTCAGATTATTTTGGTGATACACGACCCCTCCCCGGCACTCTGCTGTGTGATTTGAACACAATATCATTTTTCTCTGGTTAGGCTAGGCGTATTGTTACTAGGCTGGCAGGTCTGTTATTATGAGCAAATATAGGCCTAACTTGGTATTGGTCAAAAGTTTTGTCAAAAATTATTTACTTGAGGCTGCACAATACACATTATTACGATTTAAGGTAACTGAAGACTTAAAAGAATACCTTGGTTAGGCCTAGGATATGGCTAATTAATGTAAGCATAAGTTTAGCCGAAGTTTAGGTTGGCCCTAGGCTAGGCCTAAATTTAAGTTAGTACTAGCATTTTGTAGGAATAGGATAGCCTAATGCATTCCCCAGACTATGCCCTATGCAATTGTTGTGAACTCTTAATACTCTTGGTAAAAATTAGATGCAGTTGCAAAGGCTGTATCATCATATAAGTCATATGCAACATCTTGGGAATTTCATCATCTGGAATTTACTCCTGAAGTGTGATAGTAAAGCAAAGTAGATTTGGTCAACTGGCTGTTTCTAAATGTCACCTAGGCCTATGGGAAGTGGAGAGGTAATGTTATGTTTTAAAGAAGATGTGCTTCCTAGGTTTAGATCATCACTAGGCTATCCAGTAACATTTTGTTAATTGGGGAACCTTCTCATCTATCTTACTGTAACTGTTACTTTGTAATGTGCAATGTAAAAGAAATGAAGATATATCCCGAAATTGTTTTCTTAACCATTCTAATTGTAGTTGTCACATTTGTACCATTATATTGGCCCATATATCACCTCAGAGGCGGAATACATGTAACTTCAAATACATTCCACATATATACTTAGATGGCCCTATACTAGATCTCGAGTATATTGCTGAAATTTTGCTGAAAGTTCATGTACCCAAATTGCCCACAGTTTTGTCAAAATAAGTAAAATACACGTAGAAAAAATTGCCTCTCTTATGTGCATACCATGTTCCCCCTACACCATGTATGCAGAACATCCCAGTGCAGTGGATAATTCACTAAGTCCCTTAGCCTAGTAATGATTGTGATTGACCCAACTTGTTGTGTGCAACTTTGTGAGTACTATACATTGCACTGTTTGTTTCATTTCATCAATATTTCATATAACAGTCAGACAGTATGCAAGAGAATTTTCGTTTAAATCCCGTCAGAAGAATTTATATAACACAAAATCTCAAATTGTTGCTCCAAAGCACTTGTTGTGTTTCCTAAATACTTAGACTATCCACAGTCACTTTTAGGTTTTACATAGGAATACCAACACAGGTTGGTGTCTGAATCATAACTGGTCAGTTGTGCTATATAAGTAGTATTGTAAGGTACCAATACTACACCAAGATCTTTAAAGGCAGTCAAGTTATTATTTCTTTTCCCTTTTATTTTGGACAGGCATGAAGAGCTAGCAGCTGCTCTCCTCGAAAACTGTGACTTTGGAAGACTCCGCAATATTTGTAATGGTCGTCAAATTCCACAGAAGTTTAAAGCTCCGGCATGGAAGGTAGGCAGTTTAATATAAACATATTTGTCCATTGCATTATGTACAATCTTTTAAGTTTGGCTGGATGTGATACAGAATGACTGAGAAATCATTGATTATGATGCACCAATTCTGGAATAACTGTTAAACAATTGGTTAGCAATCATTCTTTGCTGGCAACCCAGAAAATAAACTTTTCATGTGAATAGGAAGCTACCTTCACTGATGAAATTATAAATGAGTCCTGAACAAAACATGTGTTTGTATAGCTTCATGGAGTAGTTAATAATGATTTTCTGTTCTAAACTTCCATGGGATATTTCAGTTACTGTAGCTGTACGATTTTCTACCAAGTTTTCGTAACCCACTAAATATTTCCTGTGAGTCAAGGGTGGGTGATGAACCACAGCTTGTGGATTGCTGCTGTAAAAGGTATAATGTACTACTTCAATCTAAAATTTGAATATTTTAATTTTTAATTTTTTAATTGAATATATTTGAATGTGCCACAACCTGGTGGTAATACTTAGTGATTAAAGAAAATTAAGGTTTTAACTTAAACATCGCCTGTTACTTTAGTTCACCACATGGCACCAGGACTGATCAAAATAAAACTTTGAATTTACAAATGAAACAAGTTTTCTGCATCTATAGGTTAAATGGTTCATAGAGCTGGCTAAGTAGTAGGAGCTATCAAATTTTCCAACCACATCTCCAATTTTACATGTGGAAATAAGATTTTTTGCTATGTCAATCAACGACTGAGCAAAACTGGCTCATTAAATTATGTGTTGTCAGCCACATTAGAAAAGCAGAACGTCTTAGCAATTGAATTGATCTTTAACATGGAATGTCAGTACACAAGTTTTAATGACAAGTGTACATGCTATATATCACACATTCACACTGCAAGGATGGCCTTTGCATGGAGTAGATGTCAACAAAGTATAGAGTACGTTCTAAACAGGACAATAACATTGACTGAGCTGATTGTTGTACTAGTGTTGTAGTGGGATCCTGCAGATACCACCTGGTACCTTTCTGACTAGAATAAACTTGTTTACTAGTTTTAGTAGTCTGATAGTGTTCATAGCATGCTACCTCTCTGACTGGAAGCAAAACAGGTTGCAAAAGTGCTTCACATCCAATTAAGATCATGGCAAAATTATCTTATGCATCAATCAGTATTATTAACCTCCTTTCTCTCACATATCCTCCTCCGTTAATAGATTTGCTTGAATGTTTCCAACAAGGCTGACAGTCTTTCATCCTTTGATGGCATATTCGACCTCCAGGAGCAAGCACAGCTGAGAAAAGACTGCAAGGAATTTATTGGTATGACTTCCATTTCCTTCCCTCTGTCTCCATCTCTCTTTCCTTTTAACCTCTAAGTACTCCAAGAAGTCATTTATAAAGGTATCGCAGACCTAAATGATATGCAAACAACACTTTTCATCACTAATTTAAAGATGTGTAGCAGCTTATGTACTCAGTGAAGAATACCATCTTCATTATTTTATGACAAATAAACAATTTAACACCTACAATCTGCTACACAAATATGAACACTAAATTATTCTTTATGCCCCAGATTTCCACCTTCTATCATCAGTTGTACATATTGTCAAAAGTGAACATTTGTTAGGAAGGGTTAGTGAGTCATCAAGTCAAAACTTTTTTTGAAGGGTAAAATATAGGTTTGGGTAAAAGTCCCCCACCCCCCCTCCTCCAAACTAACAATTGAAGTACTGTGTGATAGTGTGTCTCAGTTTGTGTGCCAAAATGGAAGTACACTTTGTTTACTTGTATAGACATTTAAAATTTGGGTTTGTAAAATCTTTCTTGTATCCTGACGATTTCCTTTTGAAAGGTTTCTTAAACAGCTAAGCTGCTGAGATATGAAACAATCTGATAATAATCTGAGGGGTAATTTTCTTGAAATTTGCAATAAAGTGAGTTCCTTAGACCAAGTATCGGTCAGAAACAGATTGCTTGAACACAAACTTGTCGGTAATTGGACCATTTGGTCCTTCAGTTTTACATTATTAAAAGAACTTAACAAAATTAAACTACAGCTTAGGTTTAGGATGTCAAGAAAAAAAAAGTTCTGGTAATGTTTTACATGGCACATAATGGCAATAATAGGACCATTTATTCTCATGATTACATCAAGAAGCACATCTTGTCTGTATTGCCGACATTTTCTTTTTTTCAGACAAATTTGATAATTCAGAAGAGGAGAAACTTTCCTTGGCGAGTGATTTGGAATCTGTAATTACTTTCTACTGTAAGTCTAAGAACGTTAGGTACGAGTCGCACAA